>JANHGN010024433.1:50134-69731 GCA_024605025.1 Megaceryle maxima
GGTGCGGGGAGGGCGGGGGGGGGGGGCGGGGCGGGGGGGGGGGGGCGGGGGGGGGGGGGGCACGTGCCCCGTTGGGGGCAACGGTCATCGCTCTGCCCGCCAGGCGCTCTCAACCGTGGAGCCAGGGCCTTGCCACCCTGTCCTGGGGCCCTCCCGCCGGCGGCGTCCCCTAGCCCCGGCTGCGGCCGTGTGAGGGGCCGGGACACCGGGACCAGAGCTGCTTCCGTGCCACCCTCAAGGCCACCGCCGCCCCGTCCCAACCCACCGGCACGCGGCCCGCCCGCCGCCATGGCGCGCGCTCCCGTCGCCACGGTAACGGCGAGAGAAGCGTCCGGAGGCGCCGGGTTCCCGGCGGGCAGGGGACGGCCCGGCACCCAGCCCGTAGAGACGGGTGAAAAGGCTCGTCGGGCGGCGGCCGTCTGCCCGAGAAAGGCCTCCGGGGCCTCCTGCAGCGCCCCTTGTGCGAGTAAATGAGGCCCAGACCACCGATTTAGGGTAAAATCTTTTGCTTTATGCAGCAGTTACAAAGGACAAAACTATAAAACCCTCGTACAACAAATGCAGTTGCAAAACAGGCCCTTCACAGAACTGCTCCTGGATCACATTCTTGGATTATAATTACAAGGCCATGGGAAGGGTGACGCTTGTCAGCAATTCACCTTCCTCACCTGCTGCTGTAATCACAAAAAAAAAAAAAAAAAAGAAAAAAAAGAAAAAAGGAGATTTTTCACACATAAGATTGCTTGCTCGAGGACAGCGTGGGCTGAACCAAAATAAACTGCTCAGCATGACGGAGTCACCCTCCTTTGGTGCCAATTTAAGTGCTTCTAGTCACTATCTTAAATTACAACGGTTTGGTTTTTCCCCCTGTAGGCAAAGAAATGTTTAATGTCTTACTGCTTTCATTTTCTCATTCTTACCCGTTAAAACAGCAGTAACCAACACAATTGCCACAGATTAATTTGCCACTCCCTTAAAAGCCAGCTCCAATACAGCAACAAAAATTGCCACCGTCAAAAATACTAGTCACAGCACTTTCAAATTTCTGACAGAACAAGTGAGGCCTCGTGTTTAACAGAACATCACCACTAAGAGAGTTCTGTTAAAACTGTGAAACAAACATATTTCAATTCAAGCCTGAGATATGAAGGCAGGTTAAATACACTGGATACAACTTCGTTCCACTGAAGTCAGTGCTTGATTCCTACCTGGCAAGGAGCCATCTCAGCTCATCTTAGCTCCATAATATGGGGGTACCCTTCATTCTGTTGTCCAAGAGACTAATCTTGCCTACAAATAGACTACTTTTCAAATGTATTTCCAAATCACTATAAGTTAGATTTTCTTACTAACTAGATAGCAGTTTCGAATGAATTCCACACCCACAAGGAAAAGACAGACATCTGTATACCTCAGTTGCCCCACAGCAAACTGACCATATACTAACACCTCATCTTCCTCAGCTGCAAATACCCCGTTGGAGAAGAAGAGCTGTCACTGTGTTTCCAAAACCAGCTGCGCTATCAGCTCCTTGGCATCCTTCATGCTGGAGGAGATCTCGGAGCCATCCTCTGCCACGTGGGTACCAATCAAGAACAACTTCCTCTCATCCCCAATATCAGACAGTGCCAGAGCATCGTGGATATCTGTGATGCAATATGCACCTTCGAGGTCCTGACACACAAAAACAAAAGAAACCTGTTAGTTCCAAGAAGTGTCAGCACCATTCCCACTTTGAGCCACTGCCTTTGCCCAGTGAAGGGAGTGGTCTCAAAGGCTCTGGGGCACCATTCTTATGCCCCTTCTATGACATCAAGTTCTCATGCCCTAAAATGCTTGGGGGGGGGAACCAAAAAAAATTAAACTGTTTATCCTTAACCTAATTTCTTCCCAAAAAAGTAAGGGTACAGTTCTGTTCCTAGTAACTCCAGTGTTTCTGATAATATTAAGACTACCTGTACAAGGCAGATAAAAGTCTTGCTGACCTCAGGTGCCCAGCACAGAGTTATAAGAACAGGGCAAACATACAAGAGTCGTTCCCTGCGTCACTTTTCAGCCACCAGTGTTTTCTAGCTCCAGGACCTAGAGAATCCATAGCAGTGTTTGTGTTCGACAAAGCCAAAGCCTGCACTTGCATTCAAGAGTAACAAAGACTACTACTAACATGCCTAACTTACTAGAAATCTAGGAGGTAACAAAGTAGAGCAAACAGCACTCATAAAAGAAAATCTGGGCTTAAAACACCTGGGCTGTTCCATCACCTGACAGTACCACAGGCACATCTGTATTCCAGGAGCAGTACCAGTCATGCTCACAAAGATCTTAGGAGAAGGCACTGCCTTTTGAGGAAAGCTGCTTTTTGCTCCTAACAGCTGCTGCTGAAGCATGAGAGATCTGAAGGCAAACAACAGTGCTTCACTTTTCGGCTGCTGCTAGGTAAAGTACTGCTTCTAGACAGACATTTAAAACAAAAACCTAACTCCAGGTCTAACTGTGGTCTCCTCCGCAGCTCACAAACCTTGCAACTCTGCAGCAGTTTTCACCATTTCCACTCACAGCACTGATTGCATCATCTCCAAGCACAGGACCTGCATCTTGCAGATCCAAAACTCAAACACAGATTATTTTCTTTTATGGTCAATAGGTGTCCCAGAAAGACCCCCAGCTCCTAGTCATACAGCCTCCTTAAAGGCACAAAGCCTTCTGGTACAGGCTTTGTTGCTGTTTTCATAGCTGCTGCCAGCCCAAGCTCAGCTAGCAGCCGGGAACTCTTACCTGCTTGTTGGCCAGAACCACCACCGGCAGGGTGGAGTTGTTCTGGATCACTTGATGAAGCAGCTGTTTTGCCACAGGCAGTCGGGCATGATCAGCTGAGTCCACCACGTAGATTAGCAACAGCACTCTGGGCAGGTACATCTTCCAGTACGAACGCAGAGATTCGCTGCCCCCGACTGGAAAAGAAGACAGTAGCACAAGATTCACCAAGTAATCAAATCAGCACTGCTCCCAGAGGAGCAGACAGCAGGCCCTGGGCAGAAAACCCGAGGTACTTGGGTTACCAAAACCTCAAAGTATTTTGGGCTGCTGTATACGAGACTGGAAATAGCTTTATTTTCCCCAGTCAAGATCCATGCAAGCACAGGTACGGTCAGGGAGGGGGGATAAAAATCAACTTTCCATTTTAAGTTATTTTGAGAGGATTCTGGGTTCAGTTTCTTTTTGAGTTATTGGTTCTTGCTCTCAAGCAAGTAGGGAGAGCAGTAAAGAGGTTCTGTGTCCGTAAACACCATGTGAGAGTGTCCCCATGCATCTCCACATGCCCATCTCATCTCAAGACAAAGTAGGCCTACAGTTTCCAAAGAAGACATTTAGCTCTGAGGTGAGGAGGGCTGTCATCAGATCTGTATGACACTATGGACTAGTTCAAAACTCCCACAGCTTTCATACTGTCTATAACCAGAGGTGCTTAGGGAGAAAGAAAAATTAAGCTGCAGCAGACTCTTCAGGCAATCCTTGAGAGATCTTTGCAGAGGACACATTTCTACCTGAATTCTTCTCTAACAGATACGGAATAAAACTGTCCACCTTCAAAACCAGGCCTTGCAACAGTTCTGTAGTGAAAAACATATGCAAGTTGCTTGAGATTGTTCCTATCTGAGGACAAAAATAGTTTGGTAGCTTGCTGAGTTCAGTAGGAGCAGAAATAGCTAACAGCATATTAAGTATTTCAGATGTGTTTTCAGGTATCCAGGTCTTCTCCTAAGTACACTGCACTCATTCAAGAGTACAGAGGTGCTCAAAAGGCATGGGCAAGTCTCACAAAAGAGCATGTTTTCAAAGCAGTACACCTGGGTTTTCCTGTAATTGTCTCCTGCCTTATACAGGAGCTCTTTTCAAAACTGACTTGATAGCCCACCATTTTTTACTGCCACTTTTACAGTGACTTTGTCCTGTTTCAAAGCAATTTTGTTTTCGCTTAAGTCAAAATGATTCAGTAGTTTCAAGAACATAGAAAGAGAAGCAACTTCTCCCACCAGGGCATACCTGCCTCTTCAAGAGCCTCAGAGCATCTGCAGACAGAACTACCAGCCTGCCACTGTGGCAAGGAGCCCAAGGGCTGTGACTGTACGTCACGCTTGGGACAGATGCCTCTGATTCTGTACTGTGACAATTTGGGGGCTTACCACCAGTCCCTCTGTTAAGCTCATTCATGCATAGCATAACCCAGGGGTCAGCAACCTCACAAAGAACTGTTTTCTCATTTTCTGTTTTTCCTCAAAACCAGTAGGAACTCAGAAGCCAAAACCTCCCAGCCTTGCAGTGGCAAGATACCACCCACATAACTATATGATGGTACAAAGTTAAAAGAACAGTTTTCTATCTACTCCAGTAAAATAAAAACTGCCTGCTGATCATATTGTACCATGTGATCACAGCATCAGCTGCTAACCCCTGGACTAGGCGACAGTACAGACTGAATAAGTAACCAGATTAGAGAGCCATGCATGGATTTACCTGGCTGAAACTGGCCTGAGACATTTCATTTCCCATGGGTCAGATCGCAGCCATCACATCTCAGTCACTACCAACCTGGACCAGAGAGGGAAGGACGACTCAGAAACAACATGTTCTGCTGTGGGGTGCACAGTGCTGGGCCCAGGCCACCCCCAGGCATAAGCAGAGGTACTGCAGGTTGCTCTGGGCTCAGTTGGCCAAAGCACCTCCAAAGTAGGGGACACAGGTGTCTCACGCCTACTAGGAGAGGGGCATAGACTACAAGTATCTCTGGAGACATGACTTCCCTAAGACACTGCAGAGACTCCTTCAGTAGCAGGACTGGGAATAAAACTCTGCCCTAGTGGCCTCATCCTCACATCCCAAAGACTTACCAGAGAACAGCACAACACCTTTAGGCCATCTGACAAAGGTAAGGGGGCATCTACGGGCTAGCTGCCATGTGAGCTGGTCAAGCACTGGTACAGCACAGTGCAGAAACAGCAGGAAGCAAAGTGCAGCTGCTGATTCCACAGATGGCAGGCACCAATGACACCAGGATGTCAGCCTCTCTGTACCAGGGACTGATCTGACTCCAGAGCCTCTACCTTCCCCATCAGCTATCTGCACCTAGGACAACTGTGACACCCCAAAAAGCATCGCAGGCAATGCTCTCTGCAGGCATGGACAATACTCAAAAATCAGTACTAAGAACAACACTGAAAGTTTAGCGAAAACCTACAGACATTCAAAAGCCTTCTTAGTTATTCCTCTTCTGCTCTTGCCTTTCACCAGGTATAAGCACCAAGGAGAAGCTGTACAACACACAGTGGCTACAGACTACAACGCAGGGCTTACTGGGGACATCTTTGCTTTGGGCTGGTTCTATACTATCAGGCTAACAAGCTAACCTTTCTCTCTCTGGGAGCAGAACTCCCAGGAGGACAGGGCTGAATGAACACCAGCATACCATCTCCTTCAAGAAGCAGGGTGGAAAAGCAAAATCCCCACAGAGAAAATAATCACAATTCCACATTATCAGACCACACACAAGGGAACGGGGATGTTTTAATAAATGGGTCTGATCCCTATGATATAAACTAATAACTTATTTGTATGTTCTGTACTAAAACAGGTTCACTCACTCTCCAGGAACTCCATCTGGGACTCTTCGGTGTTGATGCAGATGGCATTAAAGCCCTCGGTAGGAGCCACACTGCGCTTGACATGATTAGTTGCCAGGGAGTGAAGAACGCTGGTCTTCCCAGCCCCATCCAGGCCCAGCACCAGTATCTGCTTGCCGTGTCCTTTACTCTGCAAGTGAGGGGCAGCACGCTTAGCCAGGCGGCCAGGGCACCTGTGAAGCTCAGCAGGGCTAAGGGGACAAAGGAGGTGTAACAAAGGATCTGGAGGAAATAGCAAAAGCCCCTCGACGGTGAAGGGGAGGAAGATGGCGGTTCGGCTCCTGGCCGCAGCGCAGGTGAGGCAATGGGAAGACGACGGGGACACCCGCCGGCCCCGGCCCGCCCGGCCAGACCACCCGCGGCTGGGGAGGAAAGCGGAGAGAGCGGCCCCAGCCTGCCGGCCCCGCCGCGGCCTCAGGCCCGGTCCCCCGCCGCGCTGCCGAGGCCGCCGGGGAACGCGGGGGGGCGGCGGGGCCCTGCGGCACCGAGACGGGCGGGTGCGATGCGGCCCCACCGAGAGGCCCCGGACGGCCCTGCTGGCGCTTCCCGACCCGGTGGCCTCGCCCGCCGGCCCGGCCCGGCCCCGGTACCTGATCGGCGCCGACGGCAGAAGCGACGGCAGAAGCGGCAGCGGCAGCACGGGGGGCGTGCAGCATGGGCCGGCTGCGCAGGCGGGCCCAGGCCCAGACCGCCACGGCCGCGCCGCCCGCCACGGCCAGCGCCGCCCCGCACAGCGCGGCGGGCCGCAGGCGGGTGCCCATGGCCGCCCTGCTCCGCGCCCGGACACACGCGCAGCCCGGCCCAGGCACGCCGAGCTCCCCCTGCAGCCCTCGGCTCCCTCCCCATCCGCCGGGCTCTCGGCGTCAGGTGGCTTTCAGCTGTCAGAGGAAGGCCGGCTTTCCCTGCAGCTCCTGCTGCGCCCTTCCCCCACCACGGGCCGTGCTCCCGGCTCGCTGGGGACACCCACCGCCCGGGGAAGGAGCCCGGGCAGTGCTGCCCAGGGAGCCAGGTCAGGGCTCCAGCAGAATGCCGCAAGCCAGCGTTGCCAGCAAGCCGGCGTTTGAGACGGGTCTGACCAGAGAAAATGCCCAGAGCACAGAGCTGAGTTCACCTCCAGTATCTCTTCTCTCCACCCTCCAGAAACTGCATTGCCGCAGGCTAGTGCTCTCACGTGTACTCACCCGCTGCTGCCTAAGAGGAGGCACAACACTAAAGCAAGCTATTTATTTTAAGCCACAGTAACATTTCCCTTGCTCCCTGCCTCTTTGAGCCTTTGCTTTCAATTCTTTCAGTCAGAAGCCAAGACCTTTTGGGCTGACATCTGACGACTCTCCATGAGATGCCATTTCTAACCCCTGAAAGTCCACCTATTGAAAAATGGTTTGGCTATATTTAGACCAAAACAGTTTCAAGAGATTGTTGAGGGTTACCTGTGGGGTGCTAGGAGAGCAGACATATTCCAGCTCACCATCAGATTCCACTTGAGAAGTGGATGGCCCCCTCCACAGTAGCCCAACCACCAAATCCAGAAGCTTTATCTTACTGTTTTGTCAAGCCCCCTAGAGCAAGGCAGCTGGCTTGCAGAAAAAGGGACACCGAGTCAAGCTGCCAGACACTTCACCATGCTTTCTCCTCACAGCCTTGTTCTTCCCCTGAAGATTATCTTCCCCTGTATAATCCAGCCCATGTGCTGCTTACCAAGACCCTTAGTGCTGCCTGGGCTATCTGATGGTCAGTGACTGACTGGAATGAGACACAGAAGACAGTGCTTGCATCACACAGTCACTGTCAACTAACTCTTAAAGGCCCTAACTTACTGGAGAAATACAGATCTACATTTCAAGAAGTTCTTGATTATTCCACATCTTTTAAATGTTTGTTGAGCAGACACATCGTGGTGTCTATACCAGCCCAACTGCCCCCCAGACCACTGACAAGCAGGACAGAGATCTGGATGCCAAGTCTTTCACCAGCACTTGCTTTTGACCTTTATTCTGCAACCAGCATCACCTGCTGAGGGAGGGAGGTTACAGAGCCTGCTTTTTACCACCCTCCTTTAGCCCCTTTCTTCTTCTTCTGCTGCTGTTTCTTCTTGGTGGCTGGGGCACCAGCAGGTTTTTGGTGCCTGGGAGGGATGACATTACTTGTGGCCGACGCAGCTGCAGCACTGCCGGGCCGAGGGGAGGTAGGTGGGCTGCTGGCAGTCCTACTGGCATCCCTGCAGGGAAGAGGAGATAAAGAGATACCCCATGGGTTCACAGCCACCTGCAAGATGTGGCACTACTGCTGGAAGCTGACAGCAAAAACCAGCAGCTGCCCTGTAAGACAGAATTACATAGCATTATGCATGGGAGGGCACTCATGCAAGGTCTTAAATATACTTCAGCATACACAGAAGGGCTGATGGATGACTGAAGTATGTCTCAAAGGGCAAGCACCTTCTAACTGCTGTTCACTACACAATGTAAGTCCTCAACACTGAAAGCATAACTAAATTTTGAATACCCAGGTGGCAGCTCATGCAACATGAGGCCTTTCAGGACCCCATGCTTAAGCAGTGCAAAGTCAGCAGCTTTCTCTCTCCTTAACAAAGGCATCTTTGTGCCAGCTCCCCTTGCAAACTGCTCAAGCCAACAGTGCCACAAAAAGCTTTTAATGCTTCTGTTTTGAGACAGCTGTGTAAAGAGAAATGATCGGGCAGCACTGCCAATTCCCCACGCTGATACTATTTAGAAGTACTTCTTTCTCTCAGATGCTAGTAAGTCATCCTCTTGCTGTCAGGCCTCATGCAATGGTAGACCCTGATTCCAGCTCAAATAATCAGTGTCCCCTTAGTAGGAAGGATAGTGTTTTCCCAAATCATGGCTAAGGGTTCTCCAGCTGCCAAAAGACTTGAAAGCAAATACCTCGAGAGAAAGCATGCAAAATTCATCTCATTGTCAAAGCCAAGGAAAGCACATTAAAAGACTAGGGGAATTTCATCTGAACCTTTGCAAGCCTTATGAGATGAGTTTGCTTTTCAGCAAAGAGCAGCTGGTAGAAGGTTCACATGGCAGAGTGCAGTTATAGTTGTGCTACCTATGGTTGGCATGGTGATAGAGCCGCAGAAAGGCAGCACAAACTCGGCCATTCCAGCCACACAGGAGCGATTCCCCACATCAAGCTCTGCAAAATGGGTACTTACAGTTCTGAGGAGCCAGCTGTGGTTGAACCCTGAGTCCCCTTGCCAACCTGATCCTTCTTCTTGCCCTTCTTCCGTCCACGGTAGTAGGAACGCTCTCGCATTGGAAGCCACCGCTCAGGGTCAGGAGTCACTTTGGGGTCATAGTTCTTAGGCAGCTTTCCTGCAGAACATCCAGTGCCAGGAAATGAGACTGGGATCCACACATGAGACAGGCATCCCCAAAGGATACATATGGCATGTCAGTAGCCAGGAAGCACAGAGACCCAGCAACCCACATCATCCTATCAGGGTATTGATCTCACTTCTATAGAAAGATGGCCTACCCAAACAAGCTATCATGAAGATCTGGGTTCACCCAGTACCAGCAAAGGGCTCCAGCTCCCAGGGAGCTGAAAGCTGGCTCTCTGAAGAAACAATCTGGTGAATTTTCTGAAGCTATGCCATGTCAACAGCTCGGAAATGCAACTTACCCTTCTTTTTTTTCTTCTTCTTCTTCACTTCCCCTTGTCTGAAAAGCAAGAAGGGAAACAGCTGCTGTGACAGCAGACAAGTCAACTGACCATTAGCTCTGTAAGAAGCTAAGCCTCTCTCATCTCTCTCAAAACTTGTCTGCTGCTACCTGAAGCTCCTACGGGCTCACTTTCCAGCAGCCTACCTTCTACAGCAATGCCCCTACCACACCCAATGTGGTTCTTGTGCTAGCCCAAACAATGACAGCACCAGAGCTACAGCAGCCCGCTTTACCCTTGCTCCTTCTGCTGGTTGTCTCCAGTGAGCTTCCCAGCTTTCTTCCGAATATAGGTTGCTCCATGGGAATTTTCCAGCGCATCAACATCTACTTTCAGTGACATAGTGTCCGAGGAAGGCAAGTGTTTGCTAAGACTGCAAGAAAAAAGTTCAGGGATGCAAACCAGCAAGCAAAAGATAAAACACCCACGTTTGTCCAGATAGCAACAGGCAGCTTCAGCTTGGAACAAAATTAGGCCTGCTAGCAACGCAGACACCAGAGAGGCCTACAGGGCTAGTTCTGGCTCTCTCACCAGCTTCCTACACAAGCTGGGATGAGCTGCTTAGTCACCATCTGCCTCACTTTTCCCTTCTTCAATATGGGGACAGAAGCAGCAACTTCTCTGAAAGCTGCTCAGGGTGGCAAAAGCAGCATGTGAATCTGGTATTTTGGGTCAGTGAGAGCTTAGCCATATTTTATCGGGCACAGTCCTGCATTACTGTCAAGAGGTTTAAAATTTCAACAGCTCCTATCTTCCGTTCCACCTAGTTGTAAGTCATCAATTCTCAGACAGAAGGAGGCCAAACAGAAAAGGGTCCTGGGATCCTACAGTAATTAAACCCATTAGAGAAACAATGTAGCTCCAGACACTTGAACTTGACCTGAATGCGTAGCTGTTCTGGAGATGTTCTGTGCCTTTCTTTGGGTGAGGGTGGGTCTGAACTCCCTGCCCAGCTGAAATTCAAGGGAGCAATGCTCAAATGCCTCTTTCTTTGCTCTGATACTACCATCAAAAGGATACACTTTAGCTTTTTCGGGGTCCACCAAGGAGTAGGCAGAGATGAGCTGTGCCAGAGTATGCACATCTTTTGGGTTTTGCCTTTGCAAGGAAAAAAAAAAAAATAGAAGGACCAAATTACCACGGTGCACATTCATCCTAAAGACTGGTATTCACCACACAGTGCTTGCTGATGCAGCATGGCTACATCTGTGGGGACAAGCATGTCAGTCTGTGGTCTCCTCCAGCACACATCAGCAAACATCACAGGTGCAGACATCTCCACAGAATCACAAAACAGGCAGTGAAAGATGGAAAACCCTCAGGTCCCAGTAGCAAAGGCAAGTTAACAGCCACCCCCCAAAAGTCCCATAAAGTGCATAATCAACACTAAAACCTACACATCCATGGTTTATGCAGCACTACAAAAAAATTATGCATTCCAGTCCCTTAAGTAACCTTCACTGCACACAAGAGGCCTCTGGGACAAGTCGAACAGGTTTTCAAGTAAACATCAGCTATAGATTGAATTAATTATTCTCCCTCCTTCCAAAACGTGGCTTTGTATTGGAGCCTCTGTGCAAAAACAACTCTAAAGGATGGCTACCAGTCAACCAACACTGTCAGACACTGCCTGGCACCAGACAGCTTGCAGAGGTCTCTGAGTGGAGACCTCCTGTCAGCAACCACCCAACTCACTTCCAGAGCTCCTCCAAGTCGCTGATTGCTTCCTTCTTCCTGCCATGCTTTAGTTTGAAGTTGGCAGCTTCCCTTATCAGTGACAAATGGACAGGAGACTTTGGCTGAAAGACACAGCAGCCATAATTAGTTCCTCATTATCACAACATGGAGGACAACTCTAGCTGGCTTTAATGCCCCTGAGACCTGGCTGAGAACCAAATTAGCACCCTGACATGCAGAAAGCAGTCCACTGTTGCACTCTAGGATGCGAGGCAAAACTGCATGGGACAAGGCAGCTTGCTCCTCACACTGCTCCCTCATCAGGGAAAGGGCCTGACAGCTACATTTGGGCACTCACTGCCACCACACTCCTAATCTGGCAGGAGCTGCTACTACCTGTTTGTAACATACCTAAAATAATGAAACAGTGATAAAATGAGCGCTTACAAAATAGCAGCTCACAGGTCTCTCAAACCCCAACTGGATGAGCTGCTGGGGCTATGCATCAACAGGAAAATCTGAGTTGGACTAGCTAGGAGAGACCAAGACAAATCCTTGCACATTGGCTCCTCTGGTCTGACTTGCCTGGAATTGCTGATACCACTGGATAGCCTGTGTGAAGACCTCAATTGCACTGTCAATGTCCTCTTCATGACTGTACATCGTCACCAACGCAGATACCTGCAAACATTCAAGAGCGGCTTATAGCAGATCCTCACACAAACTGTCTATAGCCAGCAGTTAAAGAACAGGATTTCCCAAAAGCAGAGTGAATATGAGCTTTCTGCTCTGTCCCTGAAAACCAGCCATGGTAACAGCCAGGATACCCAGGCAAGACCTTCTTATCCAGATCCCTTCCAAAGAAGCATGCCCACCAATCCTTCGCCTACAGTACAAGCTTTAAGATTGTATTCGCAGAAAGAACCTTCTTGTCTTAGCTCTTTCTCAGCTTGCTAGTGGACATGGTTCCATTAGAAAGCATTTTCTTCCCTCACTTTCTATCCTAAGAACCATGAAAAAAAGCTATCAGCACTGAAGAGATGATACAGACCTCACCTGTTTGCCTACATGCCAGTCACAATGAGAGGTGACCCAGTACAAGGATCTGGTATTGCTGGCTGGCCCCATAAATTACTTGGGTCATTCACACTTACAATTGGAACAGACCTACAACTGTCAGCCACTGCTCAAGATGCTTATGCTATACACTTGAGCATTTTCAAAGTCATCAGGTTTTTCTGAATACCAGATGTGGACATGCATGCAGACCAGAGTGATGCTGTGGGGATGGAACACGTGGCACTTTTTCCCTAATGCCCAAAGTTGTCCTAAAGCTGCTTTAAAAACTTCCCAACAGTACATACCAGGGAAGCAGCTGCTCCAGTCATGTTATGCAAGTAAATCCAGGCAACACGCAGGTCTGAGGGATAACAAGAGTGGGATCACAGGCAGAGAGCATCTCTGCTGACAGGCAGAGTACTGCTGTGGCTAAGTTCAGGCCATTTGATGCAAGTTCTAATACCACCTTTGTCTAAGACAAGGAAGATGGGCTCAAATTTCCTGCAGATGCTCAGGTCAAGTGAAAACCATAGGGAAGAGGCAGCAGGGAGCAGGCAGTACAAAACTGTGCCATAGGGAAAAAAAATCTCACACAGTTCAGACTGAGTTTGCTTACCATACCAGGCTTGTGCTGCAGTTCTTCTATGCTCCTCAGGATCATACAGGCTTTGGTGACACTGCCTAGAAGGGAGACAGGGAGGAACATGCTCTGAGTGGCAGAGTAACACTTCACCCCCACCTGTGAACTTCCAGCCAAAGGCAAACACTGGGGATATAACAATTCTCAGAATATTTCCCCCATTTCCAGGAACAAGGGACAGGCCACTGTACAAAGGACCTTTCTGCCCTCGCCACATCCTGCAAGGGTTCAGAAGCAAACTTTTCCAAGCACGTTCTTCTCCTTCAGCAGCACCTCTGTGCTGCCCGACTGTATAGAAGAATGGTAGTGTCAGGGAGCCCCACGATGCTCCCAAGACCTTCCTGCCCCAGAACATTCAACCCTGTTATTAACAAAGACTGTGAGCATCTCTGCCAGGAATCTGTGGAGCCTGGACGTCCAGACATCAAGCTATGAGCATTATCCTGCCATAGCCATATATACAGAATACTCAACTGAAAGCATCTCTGCTCTGCACCCATCACAACAGTGACTGCAGCAAAGATTACCCTAAAGCCTGGGGGTTTTTTTCCTCACTCCTTGTACATGTGCAGACACTTCACAACAAAAGGGGGATACTGGATACCTTGAGCAATTTTTAGCTGGGCCATCGTCAGCTTGATCTCAGCTGCATTGACAGGGTGCTGGTCCGCAAAGTCCTGAGAGTCAGAGGAAAGAACAATTCAGCATGTGTGTGGCCACCAGGCTGCTGTGCTGGTGAATCATCTCATGTTCAGTCACAGCAAGCTGGTAAAAGCCAAAGGAAGCTTTCCAGCACAGGCAGGCTTCAGCACACAGCAGAGGAGGGCCCAAAGTGGGCCAGCAGCCTATCACCCTCTCAGATTTCCATCCCAGGCTACTCACTCTCCCAAAAGGAGGCAAATGCAAACTGCTTGTAAGCAGAGTAGCAGAGCCTACTGATTATTCTATAAGTCTACTACAGCTTCCTAGGCATAAAAATCAGAGGCGCAAGGGAATTATTTCCCTTTAAAAGCAGCATCACTCAGTGGTATGCAAATGCTTTCCAGCAGCATTAAATCAAACCAAAATAAGCACAATCAGATACCCCTGGAAATTTAAACCAGGCAAAACAAGCTAAGGGAAACAGCACACGAGAACACAAAGCGTAAGTTTAAAAGGAGGTGGGCCAAAGGAATACTTTGACATAACCTACCTGCAGAAGCCCTATGGCCTTTGCATGCTGCTTCTCACGACACAGCTGGGCTGCCTGGATAAGCACAGGGAGTAGATGCTCAGGGCTCTGTGACTGCAGGCTTGCTGACAGCTTGCGGCACTGATCTGCCTGAGGACAAGGAAGGGAGAAAACATTTTTTTAACCTCTTCAAGCACCTAATGCAGAGCTATCATACCAGCTGTATCTAAGAAGATATGATAGCAATGGCTTCCCTGAAATGGGCACACAGAATCAAGAACAAGTTCTCTTAGTAGCACTTCAGATGTGTCCAAAAACCTCCCCACCCCTTCTGCCTTCCAGTCATCTCCACACTATCCTCAACTAACGTTCAAGTCTGTCTGTTCTTTTAGGAACGATTTACACACACAGAGAAAACCAAGCAGTATTATCTGCTGACATAGAACAGATGCATATAAATTTTTGCCTAGTCGGACTCCTGTGGGCTAAATCCATAGCTACTTACTACAGACCAGCTTCCTCTACCTGGTTAGTGTACATTGCCAGCAGAGCTTTGTTGAATTCAATTGCCTGAAGCTGTTTCTTGGAGAGTTTATGCTCAACACCTTCTGCATTGGTCAGTTTCACCTTTTTCTTTGAGTCAAAGACATTTTGGTCCTGGGGAGGGAAGAAAAAAAAACAAAAAAAAAGACATCATGAGAAGATTTCACTACCTTCCTTGAAGGAATGGGCTCTGGGTCTGAGATTTAACTTCTGTTTAGGAAAAAAAAGCCCTTCTCGATTATCCCCCTTCTCTCCACAAAAGCAGAGAAGCAGGCTGAGTACCCCCCAGGAAGGGCTGCTTTGAAAGTGGCAAGGTAATTCTATACCTTGTTAATTGTGATTATGTTATTTGCAATGACAGCAAGGAGTCCTACATCTGTTGGCCTGCAGATAAGAAATGCAAAAAACACATTGTTATTAAACAGTGGAGACTCTACAGATGGAAGGCTGAGCATTTGTTTTAGAAAAGCCCTTACTTCAGCTTGATTATTTGATTGTAGAGCTGTAGAGCATCATCCGTACGACCCTGCAGTTGCATGATATAAGCCATCTGACCATGAATAATGGCCAGTTCAGCCTCAATGTCTTCCTCTGTCACATCCTGAATGAAAGTCAAGGCAGAAAAGAAAAAAGCTGCCATCTTGCCTCTCTTTCCACTGGCTTCAGCATTCTGCTGGCTAATGTCTGTGAGCTCTCTTGGGCGGTACTAGAAGCAAAGTACTCCAGCTACTACAGGTAAAGGTTGTAGCCACAGCACAAATACAAGCATAACTGGGTTAAAACAGAAAAGAAAGCTTCACCTGCTCTTGCAAGATCTGAAGATACCTTTAACTTGTGCACTGAATCTGCCCCTCTGCTTGAGCCAATGACAGTGATCACAGCTTTCCTGTTTCCCACCACCCACTCAGCGTGTTCATCCACAGCAAGGGTGGGTCACAAGGAGGTTTCAGACAACCTGTACCCATTCTGCCTGCACCTGCATAGGCAGCTGTTCAAGCAGCACGGCAGCAAGCAGTCTGCAGTGTTAACTACCCTCCTGCAACACCCCCGACTGCTGCCCCAGCCACACGAGCGGGTACCAGCAGCAGTGGCAAGCCTTGCTGGGTAATGGTGCACAGCAGCTTTGGCCCTCCTCTGGCTATCAGCAGTACACTTCATGAGCACATCCTCCTTCATGCTGGTGCAAAGCAAACACTTTCCAGAACAACAGCAAGAACTTACAGAGTCTTCTGACAGTGACTGGCGGCACAGCTCTAGAAGGAGAAATAGATTGAAGAACACAATTTAGAAGGCTTTAGGGAAAAAAAATAGCATAGAAGTGTGGGGAAACATATACTTTTTGCATGTATCCCTGAAAGTTCTGTAACATTACAAGGGCACATCAGACTACAAGTCTGATAATGGATGTGACTGAGCATGAGGGAGAAGACTAGATGATGCAGAAGAGTATCAAATGCACAGGAGATACTGTCCCTCACAGAGCTACCTTCTGAGAGCAGTCACACACTCATTTTTCCCCCTGAGCAGACTTCCTTAAACCTAGCTCCTGATATTTTTCATAGGGATCACTCAGTTGCAACTGCTCACCATCTTGTGAGTTAAGTGTTGCAGGCCTGCAATATTCAGTTTACGCCACCTTTTACAGGGCAGCAATTCCATCAGCTTTCAGTACACATTATGAGTCACTTCCTAACTTTCTCATAGACCTCACCAGAACATCACTGTTTTTGCTCTCCAAAGGATGACTATCACAGCACACAGGCTCAAATTACATGTGCCTAATAAATCAGTTGCATGGGAGAGATGATATTCTATCATCAAAATCAGGACAGAACTGACCTAATTATCTCCAACAGAAATTAGATCAGAAACTAATTCTTCCTAACTCATGCCCCCAGCATTTTTGGTTGGTTCTGTAGTTTGTTTTTGTTTGGGTTTAGTTTGTTGTGAGTTTTTAGGGGGATTTTTTGTGTTTTGGTTTGGGGTTTTTTTTGGGGGGGGTGTTTTTTTGTTTGGGTGTTTTGTTTTGTTTTTAAATACACACAAAATCCCCCTTTCCAAAAAGCTCACTGTTTGGCTTACACTAATTTTATACCCAAGTTAGATCATGAAGTATTTTTATACTATACTTTATATATACACACACACATATAGTAACAAAACCAGAAGTCAGAACAGAAGAAGCATCTCATGCTTGTGAGAGGAAATTACACTCCTGTGTCTGCTTCCTACTTCAAAAACTGCTTCAAGGCACTGAACACCAGTCAGGGGGCTTTAAGAAAGCCAGGAGATGGTACATGTCCCATGGCTCTGAAACTGAGCTGCAGAGGAACACTTCTACAAAAACCCCAGTTCTGTCAGTAACCATCAGGAAACTTATAATAAATCCTGCTGCTGGTCTGTTTTTAAATTGTCAAAACCTTTCTCTCTGATTAAGCACATCTGTAGACAGCAAATAACCCCTTGTGTCATGTAAAGCTTCCCTCTCACCTCACCATGGTTTTACCTTCTGCTTTCTGTAGTTTTTTCATTGCTTCATTCAACTTTCCTTGCCCGATCAATGCACATGCACTGTTATAGCACAGCTCATAGGTAGCTTCTCGAAGACCCAAATCCTCCTAGCACAAAAAGCAAACACAACACTGCATAAACACCCACTCATCTATACAGATTTGACAGACAACTGACACAAACAATAGTTTTCATGTACATTCCAACTATTCCTTGCAAAATAAATTTAGAGGGAATTTTAAGAAGCCACACACCTGGCAAATCAGTCACAGCGCAAAGGATTTTCCCCTCACACTATACAACAAAGTCAGAGGCAATTGACAGAGCAGCAATGAAACTCCAGCTTGAGCTTGAGGACTACTTAGGCTGCTGGAAGAAGGCAAGTAAGATCTGCTCATCTAGAGAACTAAAAAGTGGATCCACAGCATGTCTTATGAGGAGAGGCTGAGGGAGTTAGGATTGTTTAGCCTGAAGAAGGCAAAGCTGAGAGGAGACCTTAATGATCTCTCCAGCTACCTGAAAGGAGGTTGTAGCAATGCTGACCTCTTCTCCCTAGTAACCAATGACAGGACAAGAGGAAATGGCCACAAGTTGGGCCAGGGGAAGCTCAGCTTGGATATTAGGAAGAATTTCTTTGCTGAAAGGGTAGTTAAGCAATGAAATAGGCTGTCCAGGAAGTGGTGGAGTCACCATCCCTAAGGCATTCAAAAAACAGGTGGATGAGGTGCTTCAGGACATGGTCGAGTGGTCACAGAGGTGTTGGGTAGAAGGTTGGACTTTATGATATTGGAGGTCTTTTCCAACCTTAACGATTCTATGATTGCCAAGCATGCTATGCACACTACCAAGGACAAAGATTTTTGAAAAAAAAAAAAATTACAATCTGCACTGTTCATTAACAAAAATATTCCCAAACTTGGTTGGGTGATCCAGGCAGTTAGCTTTACCCCAGGCCAGCGGGCAATGAGCCAGAGAAAGGAGCTAGTCACCACAGGTGCTCCGCCTAATGCAGGCTCAGAGAGAGGTACTACCTGCTCTGCTGTGACATCTACTAATATGAGCCTCCTAGAGATCAAAGATTAACTCATGAACAGTAACAGCACTTATTCCTCCGTAGAGGGGAAACTGCTAGGTGACCTTCAGTACACTCAGAACTCATCAAGAGACAGGAACACATTTCTGTCCAGTAAGATAGCTATGATTCTATATCCTTTATTCCTCGGCTCTCACTCTTACGCACATATACTCAAGCACTTACTGGCATCACCTTCTCCCATGTGCTTTGTGCTGCAACAACAGCAGAGAGGTTGGTTTTCCTTTCTTCCTCATACTCATCCTGGGAGTTGCGAATGAGATCTCTGTAGGCAGCCAGACAATCATCGTAACGCTCCAACCTATACAACTGAGAAGGGGAAGGAATCAGCCTTCAGAACAGTATGTCCCTGCATATGTTAGTAAAGTAACTACAGCCTCCTTCCTCCCTCCACATGGATTGGCAGCAGGGCTGCGTGACATATTTTAACATTACTAACACTTGCATCTAACTTTAAGGGCAAACTCTATAGATTACATCTGCAAGGACCCAAGCAATGACAACAGATACTAACAGACTAACAGCACAGTTCTTACTCCTAAACCAGCTTCTTTAAAAGCAGCAGTTTACACAGTTTTGTCTCCAAACAGCCTTTTTCCATATTAGATCACCTCTCTATGAGAAGGACTAAATGAATGGTTTCATGCAGCTGAGAGAAGACGGACAATTTTTCACAAAACTGTTCTGATCAAACAGGGAGAAAACAGAAGAAACACAACTTATTTTCAGCTTCTCTTCTAATGCCCAATACATCAGGTCCCAGGTTGCTAGACAGCTATCTAATGCAAGCAGATGGTTCAACCACAAATAAATCTCATCAGCTCTCTTCCATCCACCATCCCCTCAGCCAGATGGCTACTAACAGGCCAGACCCAGGAAAGGAGAGAGTCACTAATGTATTGCTTTGGTTCAGTGGTAAAAAGATAACAACTCTGCCTCTAGCAGCAGGTGACTGAAGCTCCACAGAAGTTAGAGCAGTTGGGAACTGTTCCTCTCCTTACCTTCAAGGCAGAAGGAAATTCCATCGCCACACTTGCCCTGCATTAGAGGAGGGACAAGGCACCCAGCATATGAAACCCCACCAGGAAGAAAAGCTTGTAATTACCACTTGTCCATAAAGCTCCTTCAGTTTGTCCGTCTGCTGACTGGCACTCTGAATGGTCTTGAGAGCATTTTCAATACGATTCAACCTGTATTCACAGTAGGCCTTCTCAAAGGCAATAATGTCACTGCAAGGACAAGACAGATGCTAACAGCACGCACTGCAGTCTTCATGCAACAGCATTCACCCACCTGAACACCCTTGTCTAAGCAGCCCTAATTACTCACAAACTGACACATTCCCAAAGAGCCAAACACCAGAGGTGAGCATATATAGTCCCAGATAACTGAATTACATATCTGCTGAGCACTGAAAAAATCTTAAACCTACTTGGTGTTTAATGAAGAAGGAATATCAAAACTTCACTTAAAATAAGTGGGGTTTTTTGGTTTTGGCTCCCCCCCCCTCCCCCCTAGTTCACGCCACATTC
>JANHGN010024434.1:5313-15365 GCA_024605025.1 Megaceryle maxima
TTTTTTTTTTTTTTTTTTTTTTTTTTAGCTGATGGCTCCTAGTCTGAAATGGTCACTGTACAAAGATTTGATCAATAGTCATCTTTCTGCTTTTAGATTTTTGTCATTGGAAGAATTATCTGAATTGTAATGAAAGTGTTGAAATACAATTAGAAACAATTAATGAAGTCAGTGATTATGAAGGCCTTATCTAAACCCAAGTAATGTAAAATGCATAATAACCATGTATCAAGAGCTCTTAAAGCTTTTTAGTAACAGTTGTATCAGGATTAAATTGCTTTCTGTGGAGTTAATTTCAAGTTTACTGCTTGAGTGGATGGAAACTGACAATTCTGAAAGTGATTCAAATGGGTTTCTGCTGTTTCTCCAAGGGGCTGAGTGATAAACGTTGATTAGCTGCAACTGGAATGGGCTGGGCTTGCTCTGCTATAGCAAAGCTTGGCTTGATCAGATGGTGAACAGAGCAGATGGGAACCATCCAGGCCTGAGCTGGGATGACTGGGCAGGATAGGGTAGGAGTTACTTATGCTCTTTACTACAGAAATATGTGGGGTGCACAACTTGCTGGGGTGATGTCTACAGCCTAGTCTTAAAAATTAGCACACCATCCACTGTATTTTATGAGGGATGAGCAGGAAAATGTTATGGGCTGTAACTAGAACATCTAAAAGATTCATGGTGTCTAAATCTGCTATGGCAGAAGGTGTGTTGCATAGAGGACCCATATAATCTAGCAGAGGGTAGCAGAATGCCTGCTACAGCTCAGTGCTGACCAAGCTCAATTGTGGGTCCAAAAAGACTGGTGTGGTGGAAGCTGTAACACAAGTGTGAAGGGAAAGGCCAATGAACATGGACCTGTGAAGATGGAGTTCAAGTGTAAACAGCTGCAAGATGAAAGACTACCTGCAGGTAGCCTGCAAACCAGGCTATGGTTTGTTGAGAATTTCAGCTCAGGAAAATTGCCATACAGGGAGGCAAGCTTTCTCTTCTGGGATTGTGACTTTCCACTGGGCATGACAAAAGGAAGGAAATTGGCATATCAGGAAAACTTTCTTCTCCAAATATATTAGAAGATAGTCCTTGAGATAAATGAGATGTAGTCTGCACACGGGCAGAAATAACACTTACTTGATTTGTGGGATGATTTTTTTTTTTTTTCCAGTGAATGTTTTTTTGTGTCAGCAAAACAAGCAGTGAGATCTCCCAGTTTAATTGATTTCAAGGCCACCTTTTCTATGTATGGAAATTACAGTGTTGACCATTTGCTCTTGTGTGAGGTAATTGATGAAGAAACTCCCTGCAGGTGTTACCTAAGTTGTTGCAATGTGCGGCTTGAGACGGTGTAATTTCCCAAGAGCTACCTGTCTATTGGGCCAAGTATTGGGGTGAGTATGTGTGCTTACTTGTTTTTCATGGTTTTGTATTGCTGTTGATACTCCTTTAACTCTGAAGATGAATGAAAATATTTTTTAGTTTCTAAGCACTGTGACAATTATAATGTCACAGTCACTAGGCATGCCCCACTCTGTTCAGAAAATAGCAGTAATATGACAGAATCTAAGGTCTCTGCAGCAGATACAGCACAGGATGGAAGCTGATGGGTGCCTGATGGGGAATGACAGAGTAAGAGCAACTGTTGATTCACTAGAGGGATGGTCTTACCCAGCAGAGGCAAGGGACCAACTTGTAGAGGGGTTTGTTGACATGAGTTTCCACCAGAGGTACAGTACCTCCCTAGGGAGAGGGCTCCATTGTGGTGAGGAAAGCCTGGGCTTCAGGAAACCTGTGTGCAGTTGGAAGTGGGAAGTACTTTCCTACTATCTGCTAGCGTTGCTCCTACCTGAATGCTACTCATGACCTACAGTGATTTAGTTTGCTAGAAAGATTCTGCACAGAAAATTACTCACTTCCCATATAGCAGTTTGGGGGCTGACAGTAACTAGTGTTATTTATGAGTATAGCAGAGTGGATACATGGCCCAGAAACACCAGGAAAATGCCCTGAGCTAAAATGCCTTGAAATGTTTAAGGCCAGTGTAGACAAAAATGCTGACTTAATCTGTCTTTTAGATACCTGCATTAAAGCAGGTAAAATTTCTACATCAATTGTTTGGGCTTTAGAAACAACAGTAATGGTCACTAGTACAGAGGAAATACCCTTCCTGAACCCTTCATTACCCTCTTCCATGGAAATAGGGATTCTTGAACTGAAAGAGGGGTAGTGATATGTCTCTGTGGTGAAACATCTATCTCCCCCACTCCCAGCACTGATGAGTAAGTGTTGAGCATTTTTCTATATTCACCTTTTCCTTCAAACCTTCTGTGCTGCAAAAGTGGGTGTGTGACCTTTTCCTTCACACAGTTCATTGATTTCCATGCTTGATAATGCAGGTCTTTACTCTGCCCGTTGACACCAAATTACACTTTAATTCCAGTGCAGGTGGAGGGACTGAGTATGGGGTTCTGTTGAACACTCAGTGAGATCTTCTGGGAGTTAATTACAATGCAGGTCTCTTGTCCTCAGAGCTCTTTAAATCCCATTCCCCTCCCTGGTCTGCTCTTTCCAGCTAGAGGCAGCTCCCTGTCCCCAAGTGGCTGCCTATCTTTCCTAGCTAATAACTGCAGCTTGCCTGCTCCTTTTACTGTTTGGTTGGTTTGTTTTTTGTTTGTGTGGTGGTTTTGTGTTTTGTTTTGTTCGGGGTTTTGTTTGTTTGTTTGTGTTTGGCTTTTTTCTGGGGGGGTGTGTTTTGTTTGTTTGTTGTTGTTGTTATTGTTGGGGGGTTTTTTTAACCTCTCTTGCTGATAGCAGCTTGATCTGCATGCTGTCAGAAAATCTTATCAGCATTGCCATGGAGGACAGTAAAAAAAGCCAGTGAATTAGTCATATACAGTTCATTTTGATTCTTGTGATTAGTTATTAATATAGGTAAACTGAAACCCACTACAAATTTTGCACTTCTAAAAGGCAAAATGAACAGCCTATTAGTGTTTGGGGCAAATAAGAACAAGAAGATCAATGGCAGGCATGTAATTCATCATAATAATTAAATGTGTTTAAATATTGTAGTAAACTTAAGACAGCTCAAGAAGCCTTTTTTTTTTTTTTTTTTTTTTAACATCAGAGGGAAAAAAGCAGGCAGTGGGAAATAGTCTTTCCATCTCCAGAAAGTAAACAAGGAAGTGTTTCATCAGCTCAATTTTTTTCTCTACAGCACCTTTATTACATGCTGTCCTCTCACAACTCTCATCTAACTCTTGAAGCACTCTGTCCTAGGAACAAAATTCTCCTACATCAGCAGCTTCTGCCTGCACTGTGCAAATGAGCGGTGCCCTTGCTCTTGCAAGCAGAAAGCAGTGATTCTTTCTGTATTTCCAGTTTCCTTAAGTCTCAGGTGACCTTTCTGAGGCACACTGGCTGCTTTGAGGGAAACATAGGGCTCCTAAGTGTTGGAGGTGAACCTGTGTTTACAGATTCTCTCTGGACTTTGCATTAGACTTTGATTCTCATGGCTCTGGGTGTTCGTTTCCTCATGCTGTGGGGACAAGAAGGACCCCAGCAATACATTTCTAAAATTATTTTTGTTAAAGTGTATGCTCTGTATGTTTGACCACGGGCATGGCACAACCACTAGTCAGGCTTTGAACAAGCATGAGACCAGGTTGAAAATCCTGACATTTCTTTTGGTTTTAAAATATTCTGAGGTCTTTTACTTGTCTTCTAGGAAATGAGTTGTCTTTCATGATAACACTTTCCAGACTGTTTCCTCACAGTTTTTTGTTGTAAACAAAAACTGAAATTCTCCCAAAATCACATGGCTTCAGGAACCTTTAAGAAAGGTATTAAATGTAGCCATGAGATAAGACTTGGTGAGGAGCTGCAGTGCTTTATCTCTAGGAGTAATCCTCTTATGAAATCATTGCAAACTTCCATTTATAAATATAATATGTCATCCATTTTTTAAGAGGATGTTAAAGAGGACAGTTCATACCATGGATACTCCAGGTTGGAAGTGATGTCTGGAGGTCTGTAGTCCATACACCTGCTGAAATCAGGGCAACTGAAATGCTACCTCTAGTTGTTTAGGGTGTTTTCCTATCAAATTTTGAAAGTGTCCAAGAATGAAGAATAGAGATATGTCTCTGGGCAACCTGTTCTTGTATTTTCACCACAGTCATGGTGAAGAACATTTTCCTTCTGGCCAGTTGAAATTTCCTTTGCTGCAAACTGTGATCACTAGCCACTGTACTTTGTACATCTCTAAGAAGAGGCAAGATCTGTTTTCTCTAAACCCCTCTTCTTTATAGCCCTCATTAGGTAGCTGAAGACAGTTATTAGAGTCCTTTTCTTTCCTCCTCACTTCCCTTAGCCTCTCAAATGTCATAGGCTCCAGTGCCTAACCATCCTAGTGTCTTCCCTCTGGACTCACTCCCAAAACTGAACACTGCTCCAGATGCTGCCTCTTGTGTGCCAAATAGAAGTGAATCATCATTTCCCTTGGATGTATTGGTGATACCCTTTCATTGCTGCAAGATCTTATTTCTGATTCTTACTCAGCTTGTTGCTCATCAGGACCCTCATATCCTTTTCTGCAGAGCTGCAGTGCTAAAGAATTCCAGCCCATACCAACATGTGGGGTTGTTCCCTCCCACATGCAGCTTTTTACATTTCTAAGCTGAACTTCACAGAAACCCTTTTGCCCCATTCCTCTGGTTTGAAAGGTCCTTTGGTTTGAAAGTCCTGCCCTTCTGCATCCTGACTGCTCATCCAACTTTGTCAGACCTGCTGAGGATGGAAAACACTGGCAGCAATCCTAATATCCCTTGCAAATGTACCAAATATTTAATCCCTCGTTGCCTTCTTGCAATATGTGGATCTCCAAATGTGCTGCCTGTGATCACTGTCCTCCTTTGCAGAGCAAAACAGCTGAGGAAATGGTTAATACTATAACAATCTGTTTACAAAGAAGCAACATCTCTCTTTCAGCCTCTGAAGATATTTTGGGACACCATCTCCCCAAATGCAGCTTGCTGTAGCTCTTCTTTGCTGTTCAAAGTGACAAAGACTGATGAGTACTTACTTTGTGTACATGCTGAAGACATAGTGTCCATTCAGAAGGCAGTCAATTAAAGAGAAGGCAGCTTTGCTGTGACTTGCTTTTAAAGGATAGGCAGGGAAGGACCACCTGCATGCTACTTTAACAGCTTTAACAAAATTGTTGGTTTTGCTGAAATATATATTATTATAGAATGGTTAGAACAGACTCAAATGCCCTTTCCTATGTGTTCCTGTCATCCAGCACGGTTCATTACAAATAGCCATCACAATTGCTGTTCTGAGGGTGAAAGGAAGAATATAATTCCTCATCTTCAAAAATAAAAAAAGCCCCAGACTTTTATTTAAGAGTCCACTACTGACACAGTCATAGTGTCAGTGACTTGTGCTTTACTCTGCAAGTGGCAATAAGATATTGAAGGGCAGGCTTCTGGAAGCAGTGGAACAAACACCCTGATGTTTCTAAGAGATACTATTCCCTTCTTATTCTAAT
The DNA here is from genome assembly GCA_024605025.1 of Megaceryle maxima. Taxonomy (NCBI): domain Eukaryota; kingdom Metazoa; phylum Chordata; class Aves; order Coraciiformes; family Cerylidae; genus Megaceryle; species Megaceryle maxima. Next base: position 10,859 of record JANHGN010024434.1, read on the forward strand.
TTTATATTTGGAGCTGAATCTGTGCTTCTCTGCCTTAGGGTGAAACTCTGTAGGCCTCCAAATACCTGCCCAAGAGAAGTTTACAATCATTCTGGCTTTGTGTGCACATTGGCAACTCCCACCACTCCCACCAAAGTGGTGTACTGGTGTGCAGACCAAATCAGAACTGAGCCTTGGAAAGGCGCAGCCTCAAATTATGGACAAGTTAGAATTTGGATCCTGGTAATTATACAACACTCCCAGATAAGAAGACAGGGAGCAAATAAATAGCTCATTTACTCTTTCTGCTGGCTGGGCAAAATAAGCTGGGGTGGAAGAATTCAGAAGCAGATACTAAGGTATGTTGAGATTTTTGAACATGAGTTTTAGTCTTTAAGCTAAAGCCTAAGGAAAGGCTGCCATGCACAGGAAGCAGTATCACAATAAGGAAAAAGTCAACAGAATTAATTCAGAGTAGTCATTTATCCTTCAAAAAACACAAATGATAATTTTTAATCCCTTGTTTTCTTCCTCATTATCACATGACTGTTTCTTAGCCTTTACCCTGCAGCTAGGAAGAGAGACAAGAAGTTGCTTGTTTAGCTGTCAGAAATGCCACTCCTTGGGTAGCTAAAGAGGGTTGATCATGTATGGGAGTCTGTCTCTCCATCCAGGGAGTGATTAAAGACAAACTGATTTAGACCCCTGCATCCACAGTCCAGCACTGTTAGCATTTATCTTCCACAAACACCATCACTCAGCAGCAGCTTCAAGAAAATCATTAAAAGAGAAAAACTGAAAAGAATGACATAAAAAGCATGTTAGAGATTCCCATTTTTGATGAAGACTAGGTTTCTTTTAGCTTCACTAATCACTGAGCAGATCCACCTGTCACCATGGCTATGGAAATGATCCTTCTCTTTGCATTCTGAATGTTTCATATGCCATCTCCACCATCCTATAAAGGGAACAGTGAAGACAGGCTTGTAGACCATCTATACTGAACTCTAGTTACCCCAGTAGCAGCAATTAGCTTCAGCCTGATTAGTGACTGCAAGAGGTGTAAGAGGGTAAGCAGCAACCAGCTGTTTCACACCAGCACTGTTGAACAGTGGGAATAGAAGGGTGGCAGAGAACAACTCTGCTGACCTGTGTTCACCATGTAGTTCAGCAACAATGTTAGGAGGACAACTATCTCAGGGTCTCCTATGGGCTGCCACTGGGCAGAACTTGGCTTTCCTATAACCTTCATGTCATGTCAGAGCTGACATGAGGGAGAAAACCCCATTTCTGTTTATCATGGGCAAGCAAATATGTGACTAACAGAGGGACAATTACTTGAGAAAGCAGTGAAGGCACTACAGGTAAGAATCTGCATAGTAGAGTCCTCAGTGTGGCAGCCTTACTATGCACTAAGAGTATTCAAAAGGGGCACCAAGCACCCTAATCCAGTGTTGAGGCAAGCCCTGGATTGTAAAGTCCCCTGCAGTGTTCTTTGATTTTCTGTAAATCCTCAGTATGGTGCCAGAAAAAAAACCTAGGAAGCCATCAGAGCACATGGTTCCCATGAGCTACACAGGTCACTGAAATGAGCCACAGTCCAAAGGGTTGAGCATACAGCAGGAGCTTGGGGAAGCTGTGTCTCTCTGCATTGTATAAGGGTTTGGAGGCAGTTCTCCCATGAGAGACCTTCCGCTAATATTTTTGAGGTGAAGAGTTGCTGTCTCTTTGGCACAGACGTTCATGCTCCCTCCCGCTGGTGTAGTCTGTCAGGGTGGCTGTAAGAGCAGTACAGAATCAATGCTGATAGAGAGAGGTGGTTCAGAGAGAAAGCAAAGAGGAGTAAAAGGGGATTTTTAAAGAAATGGAGAAGATGGAGACATGGAAGGTCTGAAACAGAGAAGTTTGTGAATCTTGGAGAACATAGATCTGAAAGAAGCAGGAACAAAGAGAAGATGTGATAATTATAGAAGTGAGAGGAAGGAGAATTTGAGGTACCAAAGGAAATAAGAAAACAGGATAAACAAGCCAGCTGGGAAACAGGGGAAAATAGTTGGAGTGGAAAAGTATAGAAACTTCAGAGAAAAACACTGGTAGGAAAGAAAAGCCTGCTGTTGGGTTGTGGTTGTTTAGAGAGGAAGAAAGAGAAGGAAAAGGGTGCCACAGCACAGATCCAAGGTTGTGGTTCTGGAGAGAATTAAGAATGCCACCTAGATGGCAAGAAAGAGGAAGAAAACATTGTGTAGGAAGGCATGAGGAAATGGGATATAGGAAAAGAGATACCAAAAGAGAGCATGAAAGATGGAATGAAAATGAGTGATGAGAAAAGATGAATAGGGAAGAAAAAACCACCTGTCATGAAGTAAATGCTGGTCAGTTTTCATTTATCGTGCCTCCATTGCCACTGTAGTCTGTGTTTAGGCAGAACTCTCAGGAATGGGGTTTATTTATTTTTAATCTTAGTCTTTTTCAATACTGTCAACCTTCTCTTTCAGATTTCTTACTATGAGAACCTACTGTGCTTCTGTTTGCTTCTGGCTGTATCTCTACACTGTTTCTTTAGAACAAGAAGGCTAGGTTTTTCAAATCATACAATTAAAAACCTCTCACTAATAAGTTTTCAGGAAGAATACAGTAATTAATACTTATTATTTAATTGCACTATGTAGGGTGGAGGAAATGCTGAATGCATTATCTCCACTCATAGCTGGCAATAAAATCTGCATGTGGCTTAGAGAAACAATACACACATTAGCTGTTCTAAATTGTGCAGGGATTGAATCTGATACTTGGGGGAAAAAAAAAAAAAAAGATTGTGATTGGGTTTTTTTTTTTTTCTAATTTACATGTACATGACTAGAAATGTACTTTTTCTTGCACTGACAAAAGCTTATGTAGTGCTGGAGCTACTTTTTGGGTTCTGCCAAGCTCATATTGGAAAAGACTGTTCTGAAACTCTTACAAAACAGGAGTAAAATTTAGGAGAAACAGGAAAATTCAAACTCAGCAGGACTCCGGACAACAATTAGCCAAGTGCCTGAATTTAGGTTATGATTAATCCTGCTGGAAGGGCCTACATCTAAGATGAATGTTGCAAGTCCCTCATGGAGTTCAAAGAGAGGCTGTCAGTTGTGCCAATATGCCTGGTAGTAAAGCTGCACATATTTATGGAGCAGCACATCATTGCTGTGGGTTATGATCCACTGTGATACATGCCAAGGTGAATCTGCAGGACAAACAACTCAGTCATTGGTGATTTCAAGAAAGTGGTTTAGTTACTAATATCTGATGAAGTCTAACCTCATACTGTTTCTGAATGAAACATGCAACCTCCAAAGGCTTTATCCATGTACTTTCCAGGTAGAGACTGCCACTAGTTCAAGAATCTCTGCCCTGTCTTTTTGTTGTAGATGCCCTAAAACTGCATGACTGACTTAGGTAAAAGTACCCCTGTGAGTCCGTAATGGCTAGTAAAAAGAAATTATGATTATGCATGATCTTCTGCAAGTCAATGCTAAGACCCTCTTTGAAATCCTATGATGAATGAGGTAACATTTGTCCCAGATGGGTGCATATCATGATAAATACTTTGATAAATACCACACAACAGAATTAGCGTACAAAAATACTTTCATCATTCATTCAAATATGATTATTTTCTACCACCGAGACAGCTTCTGTAAAATCAAATCAGACCAAATTCTACTCACAATTAATAACTGTCTGCTTTTTGGCAGCTTGCTTTCTACATCTGATTGACTCTTACACTCTGCAAAGAGATTTTCAGACCCACTATTGATGACAAGCGGATTGAATTATAAAGCAAGGCCATCCTCCTGGATTGTAAGTAATCTAGTCAAAGAGACAAAATGTGCAATAAAAGTGATTTTTGATAAGTGCAGATATTGATTTGGGAATATACTCTGGTAGTATTTGTGATTACTTTTTAGATAAAATGTTTCTTGCTTCTCAGTGACTTGTAATCCTGGCACTTTCTTGTGGTTCAATGTGCCTTTGAATTTCCATCTCCCCAACAGCATGGAGAAAGGACTTCCAGTTCTCACTATCAGGAGCTGTCTCATCTTGTGAAACTTTCATCTTTGAACACTGCATGAGCTTCCACAGAACGAGAGATCAGAGTGCCTCAGCAACAAAGCAGAGCTCTGAGAAGACCCAGATCTGCTTTTGTGAAAGTCAGTGGAAAAATCCTGTTCATCAATGTCCAGTCTTAGCAAATGATGCCGGTTCATCAGTTGCATGCAGGCACATTCATGACAATATTAACTAGACATATGTTAACAATACTGTCGATTGCAAGGTATGAATACATACCATGTACAGATTTTTCCTTTTTTAAGCTTAATTAGATCATAATGTCAATAGCCCAATGTCTGGATGGAGATCAGTGAGTGGTGTTTGTCAGGGGTTTGTGCTGGGACCAGCGCTGTTTAACATCTTTGTCAGTGACATGTACAGTGGGATCAAGTGAATCCTCAACAAGTTGGCAGATACCAAGCTAAGACGTGTG
>JANHGN010024434.1:22740-35378 GCA_024605025.1 Megaceryle maxima
AACATCTAACTGATTTCAGTATCCTCTCCCAAAAAAATGTTCCAAGATAAATTTAAGTTTGTTCTATTTCATCTGTCAGTGCCTTGGTGTGAACCTAGATGTTAGTAGAGGTAAGGAAATGAATGATAAGTTTCTGTCTAACCAGTATTTCCCCCCCCAAAAAATCACCTCTTTTTAATTTTTGTATAAACTTCAATGTGTCATGTTGTTCTCATGCTTATAGACCATGCAGCTGATCCTGATATTTCTGCTTCTCAGTGGATCTAAATTGCTTACTGTGTGGATGTTCACATAAGATATTTTATTTAGTCAAAAGTGATATGTGAAATCTGGAGTCAGACCTGGTTCTGAATTTGGGAAAGCCCCTAAAAGAGAAAAATTCATAGTAATTCAGACCCAGTGTTTTCAGATTGTTGTGGTTTAACCCCAGCTGGCAGCTAAGCCCCACACAGTCACTCACTCTGCCATGGCGGGATAGGGGAGAGAATCAAAAGGGAAAAAGTGAGAAAACTCATGAAGTGAGATGAAGACAGCTTAATAGGTAAAGCAAATCCACATGCACAAGCAAAGCAAAGCAAGGAATTAATTCACTACTTCCCATAATCGAGCAGGTGTTCAGCCATCTCCGGGAAAGCAGGGGTCCATCACATATGATACTTACTTTATTGTCAACACTATTTTCAGCACAAACCCAAAATATAGCCCCACACCAGATACTATGAAGTAAACTAACTTATCCCAGCCAAAGCTAGCACACAGATCTTATAACCTGGGGACACTGTCATGGGATAGAACAATGTTCTTTTCCTACTATAACTAATGACATCTTCTAAATTCGGATGTCTTATAATTTGTTCCCTGTAGTCCTTTTTATTGTGTTTGTAGGAACAGCTTTTATCTTTAGCAGATCATGTTTTTCCAGCTGTGTGAGTAGCAATCTGTAGAAAACAGTTACATGTTCCAAATGATGGGATTTTTATCAGAGCATAATCTTTCTGCTCATGTCTTTGCATTTTAAAAACAAATCAATGACTATGATGTCAGCATATTTATCATTTCAGTCCTGGGAACATTTTCTTGGATCTAGGTTTTATCTTCTAGGTGTGTCTAATCCTTATAAAGCCACAGCTGTGTGAGTTAGACTTCCTAGGAAAGTCTGCCATATTTTAGGATTTCACTGGAATATAATTTATGTCTCATTTCTCACCTTTGAATTGTTCTGAAGCCCAGAGCATTTTTATAATTGAACTGTGAGTTTTGCAGGCGAATGTAAAGCAACACTTCCTACAACCTCAAAGGCCAATTTTTCTCCCCTTCAGATTCCTGCAGAAGAACAAAGCCTGTTCATATTTTGCCTCATTATTTAAACCGTGGAGCATGTTTATCAAGTAAAATTAAAAAAAAAAAACAAAAACCAAAACAAACAAACAAACAAAAAAAACCAAAAAACCCCAACAAAACAACAAAAAAACACTGTTTTGCATAAAGTGCTAGTCTTACCTTGCATATGGGTATTAAAATGACAGATGGCACAGCATACTCGATGCTTTGTTGTCTTTTGGGATTTTATTTTATTTTTTCAGGGAGTGGGCAGAGGTGTCATACAGAAATCTACTTTTCTCAGAAAGTGCCACTTCCAGATATATTTTTAATGACTTAAACTTTGATCCCTTTTTGGTAATAAGCTGTTTTTAGATTAGATCAATATGCATACAGCTGCTCCTGCTTTGTATATAAGCAGATGCCTGGCTGCATTATATGAGTATTGAATATTTGCTCCATTTTTATTTCAGTAAGGCTTCAGTGTAGAACATCCAACATAAGTTTAATTTCCAGAACAAAAACCAGGTAGTTTCATTTAGAGTAATAGCCTCCCACCATGAGGAGAAGCATGAGGACCCTTTACTTAAATGATTCAAAGTCAGCCTGAGGATTAACAGACCCCAACACTGCCACCAGAATAGCAGAGCTTTTTTGTATACATCCTCATGTTATGATGGTGACGGAGGGAGGCTGATTGTTGAAATTAATCCATGAAACATTTAAACTCAAATTAAAACATACTGCATTGGCATAAGATTGAGTAAGGGACAGAGGATGTGAAGGTGGCTCTTTTTTCTGGGATATTTTTCTGCAGAATTAGATACATTCCTCTATCCTGTAACCAAATCTCCCCTTTTGCTTTTTGCTCTTTCTGTCAGAGATTCTCCTCACTGGTGTCAGAGGAGGGCTCTCGCTGTGCTCTTGGATTTCTGATGATGGTTTCATCTCCATCTCAGCCAGAATAATTTCCTATTTGAATAGTTCAACCAAGATAAGTACCTTCTGTAAAGGAGATGTTTAGTCAGGGATGATTAGAGATGTGGTGGAAAGTCCAGCATCTCAGTGTAAGGACAGAAAGCACTCATGCAGACTTTGTCCCGTCCTCATGAGATCACCTTTCCCTCAGGCAACCAGCCATTCAAACTTTCCCACCATCAAGGTGTGGCATTACTTTGGCATTACTGTGGCTTGTGTCAAAGAGCAAGCCAGCACAATTTCATCTGCAGTTAATGAATCCAAGTCTAATGTGTCAGAATTGATTAAACTAAGAAGCAGGGCACTTGAGATATCTGTAGAACATGGAACAAAATAATAAACTTCTGCTTTCTGATCCACAGTCCACATCTATTTTAGACAGAGACAGATCAATGCCAAGCGAAATAATGCTAGCTTTGCTAATTTTCTCTCTGTGAAGTTAAAACTTTCTCACTGCATCCCATAATAGCAGCTTTTAATTTCCTTTCACTTGTGGTGCTTCTGGATACATACACTCATAAATGGTTCTGTGAAGATTTTTAGCAATGGACTGTGTTAATCATTTTATGCAGCCAAGCACTTCATCAAATGGAGTAAAGTGTCACCTGCTTAGGAGCTAGGTGAGTGAGGGAGTAGTGTTTAGCCTGGTGGAAGGAGTGCTATGCTTGGGGTGGCTAAGGGCTGCTTGTGAGCTGTTGTGGTGCCCTTCCTTTTGCTGGGCCAGAGATGTGGTAGGGTTGAGCCTAGAGGACTGGGGAAGTGAGCCTCTGGTCTTAGCTGCTTGTCCAGCCTCACCTTGCACTGCAATGGAAGCTGTTATCTGTGAATCATCCCTGAAGGACCTCCACTCCTCTTCCAGCTCTCTAGATCAGACATCATATCCCGTGACCTTCTGGGCCATTTGAAATTTTATGACATACAGAGCACCCCAGGCTTAGTTCATGAGATCATTAGTAGGCATGTCACTCACACCAGAGCTGAGAAGAGCTCTATTATAGACTGCTTCAAGTGTTGGCCAGCCAATAGCTCTCTCTGTACATACAGCTGATGCATCAGACTATTGTAAGTAGTAGCTTGTATGTCCTTTGTGACTTTGTGTTAGAACTCACAGTTATAAAGGCACCTAAATACAAAGAGGCTTCTGTACATGGCACATTCTGTCTGAAGAAGGCATTGCATTATCCTCCTGTCTCTGTCCCTGGAGGGAAAGGGAGACGTTCATCCAGCTGCACTGCGTTGTCATGCAAAGAGTTTTCCAATGAAGTACATTCAAGAGTACATAGCAGCATTTTAGTCTTCAAAGACTGTTTCATTCTTATTACAGAGACTGTAAGAACTATGAGAAATCAGCCAGTTGTGTAGAGATGGAGCTCCAGGCACTCCAGTAAAAATGCATCAGTTTGAACTGAACTGTGGAAGTTTACTCTGGGACAAAGAGTAAAAGCTTACATCAGCTGGGCTGCCATTGACATCCAACAGGATGCCAACCTCACCTTTGTGCTTAGGCTGCTGCTTCCCCATACTATTCACCAATCTACAGTTCCCAAGAAAAAATCCCTGTGAGTGTCAAACCCGCAGCACAGAAAATTCATGAGTTCTTCCAGACTATGTCAAACAGATGAAGAAGAAACCAGCCATGCCCATTCTATAAACCAGTGGTCAGTTAAGATGGCATGTGCTTGAATCCCAGATGCACTTTCTACAATGTCTCAAATCAGTGAACTTAGAGCAGAGATGAACTCACTCTGCCATTAGTTGTGTTGTACCATTAGATAGCTCCAGAAGCAAAACAAACACAAACTATAATTTACATGCTGGCAACTCAATAGCAGACTAGTTGTTACTTGAACTGTAAAAGAGAAACACCCAGTGTAGAATTTTTAATAAGGATGGATGGGGAGAAAAAGGAGCGTCAGAGATGCTAGCTACCTTTAAGATACTTTACAAGCTTTTTACCTTTATGATTTTCCTTGACTATACCAGGAGCCATGTAGCTAAATCCTTGCACAGTGCTTTCTAAAGTTACTCTACTGGATTTAGACTTAGTCTTTAGTGGCCTTTCTTACATTTGTTGACACTTGTCCTAAACTTTACTTCTACAGCAAGCTTCCTTGGGCTGAGATGCTTTAATCACCACCTTCTGAGTGCTTCTTTTCTAGAAATGTGGAGTTTTAAATCTTTTGCTTTATACCACAGTGATTAATATCTGAGTAATTGCCTTCCTTGACTGACTTTTTCAAATATTGGCATTTTAAGATGCTCAGATCATGTTCTCCAAACCCAGGAGAGATTTCCAAATTTACTTTTTCTTATTATAGAAGGCAGATTTGTATCTTTTAGAGCTGTTGATAGAGCAGGCCAGGAATCTCTACCAAAAAACCTCAGAAGAGTAGGAAAGGAAACCAGGCTGTGTTATTTAGACACTAAGAAATTGGAACACAGGGGATGATGCTAGAATCAGGAGAAAAGCAAGCTACCTTTTAATAGGAAATATATATTATATTTATTTCAAGAGCAGAGAGATCCCTTAGTTTCTGTCAGAGTCATGAAAACTTCTTCAATCTCTTTTATTATTGATGGGAGGGAAGGCAGGAAGAAGGGGCATTCTACCTGTTTGTTTGTTTGGGTTTTTTTCCTTCTCATTTTGCTAACTATTATAAAAGCTAAGAGATGTAGTTACTGCTTAAATCTCATACTGAGTTCTGCTGATGTTCTCCAACTACTCTGGCTTGTGTCTGAAAGGTAACTGCATCTAAATCCCATGAGTTTTTTCAAAGAAACTCCCCAGTATAACTCTTAATTACCTAAATAATGCTATCCTTTATCTGATAGATATAAAATCATTGGTCACAAGCCTGGATTAGCACATGCTAGTGACACTACAGCAATCATCCTAGAAATATCTTGACAGCTCTGGAGTAACTGGTAATCTCTTAGCTGTTTATATTTTGCTGCAATAAGTTCTGCTAAAAAGCAAACTATGTAAGAGTACATAGCTCATAGCAATCTGGTTTGGCAATAGATGCAGTCAGCTAATTACAGAAAGGAGTTAATGATGTTGGTTTTAGCAGGCTGGGGGAAGAGCGGAAAACGAGTAGTGACACAAAATATTTTGATTTGTAGTCAACAGATGGGAGATGGTGTTGAGACTACATTGTTTAAAATTGCTTGATGACAATCAGAGTTTCTTAATGTTTCTCTGAAGCAAAAATAAAAAGTCAAGGTAAAGCAGTCATTCATTTGTAGACATACATTTCTCTTTAGATAAAGCAAAGTAAATATTGCATCTGGAGTAACTGAAGAGTTAGGGAAATTTGACTTCCACCACAGGGATACTTAACAAAAGACCATGAGTAGTGGCATGTTTCCTGTCAAGTGTCATTAAATAAAGATATCTTCAGTACACCTCAACAGAGGCAAAAACTTTTGCACGAGTGTATTCTCTATTTTCTGCATTTAAGTATCTAAATCCCTAGTCACTCTCAGTTTAGTATCCTAAATGGGAGGTAGACACAGGCCAAGTTTCAGATCTAGGCCCACTATGATCTATCCACATTCTATTCCAATAATTAGTTCAGAGAATGGATGTGGAAAAGGGAAGGTACATATATTGTACATACGTACAATTTGTATGTGTGTTCAGTCCACTTTACTTTGAGCTCTGGTTGAGGCAATAGCACCTTTCTGTGTCTTATGTCCCTAAGCCTTTATTCATAGGACCAAATTTCACAGCATGAGTAAATAACTAGTGAGGCAAGTTGAAAGATGAGAGGGGGACACAGGGAGCAGTCAAAGAAAGAGAGGAGGATCTGGCAGTAATTGTTGTAGCAGTGGCAAGCAGACAGGAAGAAATGTCTAACCACGAAACAAAGATAAAGACAATTATCTGGCCCTTGACTAACTGTTAAAGCAAAGGAAGATTCAACATTTAGTGGTGCCATCACCAATATTTTCTTCACTTCAGAGTAGTTTCTGGCAGATTTGGAGCTAAATATTGACAAGAAGAATGGCAGGTGTCTTTCATAGAGATAAAAAAAAATATTATTATTGTGCTGCTTTTTTTTCCTCACAGCAGTTCCTCTTTCACTTGGCACAAGAATGTAAGTGTCAGCATACTGGGCTTGAACAAAGGTCTGCCTTGTCCAGCATCCCACCTCTGCTGACTGTGGTCAGTTACAGCTGCTCAGCATATGCAAAAGGTAAGTACAGACTAAACCTTCCCCTAATGCTTTCTCCCAGCTTCCAGCAGCAAGTGGCTCAGAAACTTCCTCCGTATTCTTGGCCTTCACAGCCATTTGACTGGCTGTTTACACTGTTTTAGTCCAGAGTTTGCTTCCCCTGAGGCGAAATTTTTGGGCCTCTGTTTGTGCCAGTGTCCATCTTCTATTTCAGAATAAAAGACAAAACAACCTGCAGTCTGAGCTTCTGATCAGGTGTCTTGCCAACTGGAACCAATGTTCTCTTGTCATTTTCTGTTGTGGAAATAATCTGCTGATGAATGTTACAGGGAAGCTCAAGATTTTTTTTGAGTGTAGTAAATAAAATGATTTATTTCCATAAGGAGTATGACAAATTGAAAAAAAAAATGAAAACTTACATTAATATCTGTGTTAAACCTTACAATCAACTTTTGACAGTTTTTGTAATATTTTAAAATTCAGTAAAGAGTGAACTTCTTGAATGCAAGTTAAATTATCTGAATACATATGTGTACATATACATATAGAGACATAAACACATAAAGAGATACAGAATGTACTATTTTGGTCTGGAATTTTTAGTATTTTAATATTCGGGAGCTATGTGATAATAAACAAAACATTTCATTATGAGATTTTAAGCTATTTGGAGTACTATCCTTTTCTTTTTTAAGAAAAAAAAAAGAAAAACAAACAAACAAACAAACAACAACAAAAAAAACCCAATGACATCTCAGTGGATGTATGACATGCAGTACACCAGCATCTAAGTTTGGATGGTTAGAAATTACCAGTTATGTTAGTTCTGTGACTACTGACATGAAAAAAATACCATTTATCCTGCCAGTGTCTATCACCTTGTTTTTCTCAAGAAAAATGATACTGCTTCATTTTATTTAAAATAAAATACCAGCCTTCCCTTTTGGTTTATGGTCATTCTGTAAGTCTGAAACAAATGGCATGGCATGTGTACAGAGTGGAATAGGAATAATGCGATAATAGCCTGTCCTTAACAATTACTTTTCTCCTGAAACTGCGCTTTGTTTAGAAGGGTCAGTCTTCTGTGATTTCATGTGAAAGCTGTAAAATTGGCCAGATCCTGAAGCTCTGGTGGTTTCTCAGGCATTATTAATAACTTTCTTCATAGGTTCTTTTTCACATGGCTTGTTTCAATGAACTTCAGAAATGCCCATTCTGTTCATGTCAATCTCCACAGCTAGAAAAATACTAGATTTTCATCTACGGAGGGTCTGAAAGCTTCCAGAAAAAGAGAAGGAAACTGAAGGAGATTTTTTTTTGGTTTTGTTTTTTCAAATTCTCTGAAGAAAGTAGATTGATTAATTTGGCATTGGGGAACTAAAGGAGGACATTGAAACATTACTGTTAAACATTAGCCCAGAGCTATGTCCTAGGGTCTGCAATGCATAAAGCTGGAGGCATTTATTTTAACACTCCTCACTGTGGTAAGAGTTCAGTAAATGGTCACAAAGTCTCAATGGAAAATTTTACCTTAAGAATAGATCCCTGTGCAGTTTCCATTAAGTAGAGGAGATGTCTTTCTAACCTTTGATACAACTGTCATTTGGTAGACTTACAGTTATGGCACCAACAATGCCACTATACTCACCATTCATATTCATGGTAATATATTTTCTTAACTAGAAAGATTCGTATTCATATTCACATTCATTTTTATGTGTAGATACAGGATTAAGCTTTATATTGTGAAAGAGCTGCTGAATTCCAGATAGTGAATAATTTATCAAGAATGGTACATTTTTGTGTCCTATATGTGCAGCTGGAATTCATAATGGTGAATCTGACTTAAAATATTATTTGAGTTCAGCTAAAAGGATCATCTAAAAATAAAAGTTTGGGTCTTTGGGAGATAGTAACCATTGCAACCATTGCACTCATTTAGCCTGCTGCTCACAGATTGCCTGTATGGTATCTTTCATTATGCAGGCAGTCTGTCATGGTCATCTTGGTAAAGAAAAGACCTTGTCTGGAGGACCTGCCACAGCCTGTGCTGCCATACTGGGCTGTGTATGAATGCTGAGCTGAAAGACTACAGCCTAGGCTGTTCTACACCAGAATCAACTCTTTCTTCCAACACCTGTTTCTCTCCCTCCTGTCTTTGTGGTTAAGCATTTGTCCATATTTTCTGCTGCTTCTCTCCTCTCATAATGTGTTTTACTCTTCTGCAGATGATCTCAGTCTTTCTCTTCTACTCCTTTAAAAATGCAATGGCTAAAATAACTTCCTTTTCCTGTGACTTTTACTTAGTCATTTCTCTGTGAATCAGCATCTTCTGGATCAGATTTCAGATTACATCCCACTTCCAAGATTTCCGCCCAGTCTCAGCTTCTGTTACCCATCATTCTACTCCTATCATTCTGCCTGTTTCAGTCCATCTTTTGATCATGTCTTCCCCATAATGGCCTACACTGTCAGTAAATAATGGCAATGAAGTAATTCTTTCTCTCCAACTCACTGAGTCCCAGGGCTCACCATTTGATCTGCCACTAGGTTCTCCAAGAGTTTGCTGTAACCCAGCCAGGTAGGAGAAAGAACTCTGCCTCTACTGAATCCTGAAGGCAATGACAGAACTGAAAATCTGTTATCCTCAACTATTTTCAGGAATTAGCCTATTTGATTTCTTGATTGTGGCTGCAACACAGAGTAAACCTGATTCTTTGAAAAAGATGGGGCAGAAAGTCTGACTTTTCCTTTCATCCAAGACACTGGGGCTGTGATGGAACTACAATTCTTCAGTACTAAGAAGAAAGTAAAATTACTGCAACATATGATAAGGTTTTCAGAGTGGGACAAAATTTAGAAGGAAGCATGGAAATAGGCCAGTAATTTACACATCACATCAATATTTCCCATGACACAAGAGACATAGAATAGTTGTAAATAGTCTGTAATGTTTTACTTCTCTGACTTTTTATGCTCCTTTTTGGTTCCATTTTTAATAGCTGACAATCTCTATAGGAGTGCAAGCTAGGATCTCTCTATTTCTCTATTTACTTATGACCACCAACAGTGATGGAACACCTTGGCAAAGTTCATACCAAGTGGTAATGGTATTGTGCAGTAAGTGGAAAATCACAGCCTTGTTCTCTTCAAAGAAGACATCTATCCCATCAACACATACATAAAATTAGTGACTGCCTCTGCTTGCTACTTCTGTTTTCCTGCAGGAAAAAGCTTAGACCAAAACCTGTGACATCATAAACATCCTGCAAAAGAGGTACTTCTGCATCCATATGTGTGCATGCAATCATGTATGCATATCTGTCTGCGTAAGTATGCCTTCAATCATTGAGCTGATCACTCTGTTCACCAGGAAAGAGCCTGAGCTCATTATTTAATAAAAATACTTTTTTAGCCCATCAAAACCACATGGATCTTATATGCATATGGCTATATATAACCCACCCTGGACGTTTATGTAATAGTAGCCATGGAAAAGAATTACTGTCATTTTATATGGATGACTAAAGGGTTAGCAGCCATCTAGGGGAGAAAGAGGGAGAATCATCTGGGTAGGCTTACACTAGCCAGTTGACATAATAGCTACTTGGGTGGTATGAGGTTTCTGGGATGTGTATGGCCATTTAATGTTTTCTCTTGTCAAAACATCTGGAATCCAAAATCCAGTCATTAGACAGCCACATATCTTAACAAAACAACTGGACAGAGAAAACAGGCTGAAGGAAAAAAAAAAGGAAGAAACAAAAAACCCAACCCAACACCCCAATAAATAAATAAATAATAATAAAAAAGATCTTGATAAGGAATCATTGTTACCCCTAGGAAATGAGATGTCTAAGGTTGCACTTCAAAGCAAGTATTTTTATTATAGCATAGTTGAACTGGTTGATTATTGTGCAGCAGAGCAAGACTGTAGCAAATCCTCCTACCTCCCAGGGGAAAATACATTCATTGTCCTGTGAAGCCACGTGCTAAGCAGTTTTGAAAGCAGTGTACAGATAAGAAGAGAACCTTGTTCCTCCTTGAAAGCACCTCTCCTTAAACACACAAAAAACACTGGGAGAGGCTGTTTTTAGGAGCACAAGGTGTGATTTCTGCTTTCTGATGCTACATCATTTTGGACTTGAAAGCAAGTAAAAAATATCACAGTTTTCCATGCAGTGCTATAAAAATGAGAACAAAGGTAATGTCTGACATCTGCAGGCATGATTTTACCCAGGGAGGTA
Organism: Megaceryle maxima; assembly: GCA_024605025.1. NCBI lineage: Eukaryota > Metazoa > Chordata > Aves > Coraciiformes > Cerylidae > Megaceryle > Megaceryle maxima. Next base: position 33,464 of record JANHGN010024434.1, read on the forward strand.
ATGGAAAAGGTGGCTTTCCCTCCCATTAGTACTGACCCATATTAATAGAATAATAGAATCATTGAATCATCTAGACTGGAAAAGACCTTTAACGTCATCCAACCGTTAACCCTACTCTGCCAAGTTCACCACTAAGCCATATCCACAAGAAATATATCTATAAGGCTTTTAAACACATCCAGAGATGGTGACTCAACCACCTTCCTAGGAAGCCTATTCCAATGCCTGACAAACCATTCACTGAAAAGATTTTTCATAATGTCCAGTTTAAACCTCCACTGGTGCAGCTTAAGGCCATTCCCTCTTGTTCTATCACTAGTAACTTTTGAGAGGAGACCAACACCTACCTCTCTACAACTTCCTTGCAGATAGCTGTAGAGAGCAAGAACGTCTCCCCTCAGACTTATTCAGACTAAATAGCCCCAGTTCCCTCAGATGCTCTTCATAAGACTTGTTATCCATGCCCTTCACCAGCTTTGCTGCTCTTCTCTGGACCTGCTCCAGCACCTCGAAGTTCTTCTTGTATTGAAGTGCCCAAAACTGAACACAGTACTCCAGGTGTGGCCTCACCAATGCTGAGTAGAGAGGGTAAATCCCCTCCTTGGTCCTGCTGGCCACACTGTTTCTGATAGGCCAGGATGCCACTGGCCTTCTTGGTCACCTGGGCACACTGCTGGCTCATGTTCAGCTGCTTGTTGATCAGCACCCCTAGTTCTCTATCTGCCAGGCAGCTTTCGAGACACTCCTCCCCAAGCCTGTAGCATTGCCTGGAGTAATTGTGGCCGAAGTGCAGGAATTGGCACTTGGCCTTGTTGAAACCCATATGATTTGCCTTAGCCTATTGATCCAGCCTGGCCAGGTCCCTTTGAAAAGTCTTCCTACCCTCAGACAGATCAACACCCCCACCCAGCTTGGTCTGCAAACTTACTGAGGGTGCATTCTATCTCCTTATCAAGATCATTGATAAAGATGTTAAACAGAAGTGGTCCCAATACTGAGCCCTGAGGAATTCCACTTGTGACCGGATGCCAAATGGTGTTAATTCTGTTCACCACCACTCTCTGGGACTGGTCATCCAGACAGTGTTTTACCCAGCAGAGCGTACTTCTGTCCAAGCCATGAACAGCCAGGTTTTAATGAGAATGATGTGGGAAAAAGTGTTGTGGGCTTTACAGAAGTCCAGGTAGACAACATCCACAACATTTCCCTCATCCCCTAAGCAAGTCACCTTGTCATAGAAGGAGAATTGAGATATTGCACAAAGTTGGATAATTGTACAGCCACCCTTCATCACATCCTAGCAGGTTGGGTTTATGACGACCTTGATACATGTTCTGCATCCAGTCTGTACTTATACAATGCCTGGCAGACTCAGAGTCTGTGTTTCACACAGCTTTCACCTCCAAGCCTTTTCTGAAATGAGAGGAGATGTAGGGAGTGTGCTAGGAGGAGAAAGAGCTACAGGATACTCTTTCCCCACTGTTTCTAAAATCTCATCATTCACCAATTATAATGCTTTAATTATAATCTTAAAAAATGTTTGGAAAATGTTCATAAACATGTTTCTGAATCCCTTTGTGTAGTTGACACATCTTTATAAGATTAAAATGTGGGGAAAGCTGGCACAAAGATTGTTTGAACAAGTGTACTTTGTGATTTCTTTTTCTAAGGTAAGTATGTGCATGATTAGGAGACTTAACTGCGCTGGTGAGTGTTGTTTGTTTGAGAACATGAACATGATGCTTGCAAAGCCAGGAACTTTGGGAGATTGAAAAACTGGGATCTGAGATGAAATGGATTGAGAGGAACTGCAAAACATAGATGGTGCTATAGAGGAAACATGAGGTAGAGCATGTTTTCTTAATTCTAGCACAGGAGACATGGGATGCTTTGCTTCATTTTCTTCTTCCACTGC
>JANHGN010024435.1:0-58154 GCA_024605025.1 Megaceryle maxima
TTTTAACCCAGCAAAGAGTCCATTTGTCTATAGCATGTTTCACCAGTTTCTCTGGGAGAATGCTGTGGGAGACTGTGACAAAGGCCTTACTAAAGTCCAAGTAGACAACATCCACAGCCTTCCCCCCATCCAAAAGGCAATGTATTCCAATACAAATGTGCCAATTCTTCCAATGTATTAATAAAATACTGAAAAGGAATTATAAGCATATGTAGTTAATTCAGCGACTAAAAGATACAATACCACCTTTGTTGACTAAACTTAATGAGTCTGAAAGGATTACTTTTTTGTTGTTATACAGATAATACCTACAATTTAACAAAACACTGTGGAAAAGCAAGGGGTTTGTGCACTTTAATTCCACTTCCCATCAAAATGTAGCCAGGCGTAATTGTGAATAAAATACTTTAAAAAAAAATCAGAAGGCATGATTCACCATTTTCACAATCAAAATAGACAAAGAACTATAATCAATGCACAGTAGGCTATACAATGCCATCTTAATGATCACCGATGATTAGTGATAGAAAGCATTCTCCTAGCTAGAGCTAATTATACTAAACATGAATAATATTTCTTTTCTGAAAAAAATACTGAAAAATAGAGATGTAAAACTAGATTAAAACTGATTGCTTAAATCAGGCTGCCCAAATTTGCTGATTAAATAGATGACATTTTCATTATCAGTTTAATCATGGAAGCAAAGGACTAGAAACAACTTCCTAAATCATGAGCCCAGTTCTCAACTGTCACTGACAAAACACACATAATCACCTAAAAACAGATTACAAACTCAGTCTTACAGCACCTGGGGATTTTGCCCCACTACTCCTACTGGAAAAATGACGATGCAGGAAGATAGCTTTTTTCTGATAGTTTCAGGCGTTCTTATAGCTTCCATATAAACATTTAGATCATCAAACCAATTCATGTCCTAGCACTAACTTGAGTTCTTCCTTCCCACCTCTCCATACCCTTTTCCGGTCAGTTAAGTGTCAGAGAAAGCAACTGTATTTTTTAGACCTTTTTTATTAATTGCATGGTTAAACTCCTAATCTAGTAGTCTTTCTTTAAGTCTGCTCCAGTTTCATTTTACCTTTCTTAAGTTGTGAAGCACCAAAATTATGTGCAGCATCCCAGATGATGTCTCTGCAGGCCCCTGTGTAGCAGGTTGCTCATCTGTGCAAGACCTGACCTGTGACCAGTACTTTTTCAGTCAATTCTTGTCAGCAATTTAAAGATCCCACAATTGTCCAACTCCACCCTCCAGCATTTTCAAATTACATGCTCCCCCTTAAAGATACTCTGCTCAAGAAAAACCTCACCTACATAAACCTCCATTTTTTACTTTTAAATTTCACTTCTTAAAATTATTCCAATTCCCAAGGTCCTTTAACTCTTCTTGCATAATCATCCTGCATACTAATTAAACCTCTCAAAATTCATCTACAGTTTCATCACCCTCGTTTTAAAATTTGCCTAAGCAGATAAGATCTACTTCCCATCTAGAAAATCAGCTCTCTTATCAAAACAACCAGGTTAGTTTCCACAATTTGGGAAGCTCATTTTGCACTTAAAACATTTCTCCCTGCTTTCTACCATTCCTTAGAATTTCTACTGAATTTTCACATATAGCTGAAGTTAGACCAGCAGTACTTCAGAAGAGGACGCAGCATTTTCCATGTTAAAAACATCAGCATTGTCCCTGCTGTACTGTAGTTATCTATTCCCAAATGGTGTCATCTCCTATTTAGGAGGTTGCCTTAGAAATTTGAAGGTAAGCTTGAACTTCTGAGTGGGTTTTTCTAGAATCCTGCAATGGAGTTCACCGAATTGACTTTATTAAAACATTCAATCTGTATTTATCCTAGTCTTGGTAATTCCTAATTCCAAATTACCCTCTCCCTTAAAATTTGTTTTATCTTCCTGGGTTAAAACAAAACAAAACAAAACAAACAGAACACTGTCCTTATTGAAAGTTGGTAACTTAGACTTCATCATGGTGAGAGCACAAAGCACTGAATAAATATCTATGCTATTTCCTCTGAGATTTTTGCTACTACTCCTTGGAGTTGATTTTGAAACCATACATTCCAGCAAATGAGTCTCAGATCATATTTAATGTCTTTTTTCTTGCTACCGAATTGCTGCAACTACTTCTTCCTTATGTTTCTATTTGCATGTTTCTACTACCTGTCTTAAAGCCTGAAAAGTCCAAGTCTGTTCAGTTTTTAACAACTCTCAGCTAAGACTCACTTTTTGATTGATGAAGTGACATTCTTTTCTCAGTTCTCCCTGCTGTTTTTTGCAGGATCTCTGCTTATTCTTAGTGGCCTTTTGGAGATAAGAGTCCATGCAATCAGATCACATCCTTGAGTTTTTCTGGTGTTTGAAAGATTCCAATAGCACTAGAGTTTTTCATTCAAAAAATTACTTTCTTTCCAATAACAATTATTTTTTCATTAAAACAGATTCTCCCTATATTTAAATGAGAGCTACCCTGTTTAGCCAATTTTCACATTTCCTTCTGAAATACAGAACTTCACTCCAGATTTATGAATACCTCTATGTAGGATTTTTTGGTTTGCTGTATATGTGCATAAAATTGTATGATTAAAAAAAGGCCTAGCTGCAGGAAATAGCTAACGTTTATTGTATGCACAGTGCCAGCACACCCACTCCTGCTTCTCCCTGATTTTGAGTTGTCTAACTCAGCAATTCCTATCTTCAAGGCAGCCAAACCGAGTTTCTACTATAATTACTGCAATCAAAAGATCTCCCTGCATCTTCAATTCATGTTGAAGTTCACACACACCACTAAAAATCATGAGACTCCAATCATTTTAACAGGCCATCTCCTTCTTTGAAAGAAATGAAGGCAGATTTACGTAGACAACAGTTTTACAAAATTAGTATTTTAAATGATTTATGGACTGCACACTTGAATATGTGGCTTGAAAGCACAAGTCTGCTTCTACTGTAATGCCCAAAGGTTATTTGGATGTTCAGTGTGGACAACCTCGTAATTTGATTGTGTCTGAAATAATCTCCTTGTACGAACTTTTCTCAAATACACATTACTGTTAAACATGTATGAGTTAATTACATTTTTGCCCATAAGAAATTTTTCAGATTAGAACTTTTTCTTGTCGCCCTTGAAAAGTACATCAAGTATTTCAGATGTATTTTATGGTTTCTTTGTGGGGTAAGAAAACATTGCAAAGATTATTCAGGGCAGGGTATCAGGTACAACAAAGGAGCTACCGAAGGTGAAATACCAGAGCAAGCAGAGTATGTGAGAGAAAGGATGTGTAAGGGTATTGCACTATCAGTTGGCACAATTACGCAAACACAGCTAGCAGTTAAGAATGAAAATTTTAAGACCTTGAGCAGAAATTTATTTCTGTGAAGACAGCTTCTCCTTTAACCTGGCAGCCTTTCAACTACTGTGGAAACCTGTCTTATTCTGCATTCTTCTGCAGTTAGCTGGTATTTTTAGAGTCACACTGTTCAAAGTCTGTTCTGGGACACTCATCTTAAATCTGGGTTTAATTTTTAGTGAGCAAATCAATTTTCCATTACTTTGAAAAACAGAAATTTATCACATATGATTTTGAATAATATATGACATACTGGATGTGGAGGTTTAACACCTAACTGCATAGTCAACACTGCAAAGCCACTTGGGCTATACGATGTATTTTTCAAGGCTCCAGACTCCTAGACTGATGAACTGACACACGGCTTAAATTCAGTGCTAATTCTGCGTGCAAGAACAGCACTCACCAAACCCTTCCAGAACACAGACCACATCACACCGATACCCACTATAACCATAAGCATCTTCTAGCTCTAAGTGCAGAAGGAGTGGTAGTAAGACTGTGTTAAATACCTACGAAGACCCATAGGTCTTGTAAAGCCACTCCTTGGTGCCTCCATGCTTTGTGTCCCAGTGGGCCAAGTTCTGGGAACACAGTGCAAAATTTTCAAGGTTTATGCAGCAGCATTTCTGATCCAGAATGGGTACAACACTTCATCTAATGAAGGCAACTGGACTGTTATCCCTGGAAACTGTATGTTCACAAGCCCAAGCATTTATACCTCTGTTAAGGTAATCTGCTCGCAAATAGGCAATGGCTGACTGCACAACATACTTTGAAGCAGCATTTTTTGTATTTACAGGCTAATTGCTGCAGATTAATAGAATTACCTACTGATCCAATATTGAATAATCAAAATTTGTTTTCTGGTAAAAAAACCCAAGCATTATGTCCAGTTTGGTATCTTGTCAGCATTTGGAAACCAACAAGTTATCAGTTTTGATATTATTTGGTACTGCAACCTAAACACCTCTATTAAAACATTTAGGTTTTTCTAACTAGGAAGCATTTTTAAATAAATGTAGATATACAGGTAATCCAGCTAGCCAACCTTCACAAGTATTTCTGTCAGAACTCCAGAATAAGCACTGCCCACCAAAACACCAGAGACTAAAAGGCACACAGTAAAACAATACCCATTTTGCCATACATTTCATCAGTTCATGGCCAAGTGGTTACTATTACAGAATACATTTCTAACAGATTCATAAAACATTACTAAAACTGTATGGAAATTCATATAGCTACAGAAGTGAGTTTCAAGTTTGGTCACTGCAAGATCATACTCCAATCAAGCTCATCAGATACAGGTGTCAATTCCTGAAATGCAGAAGTGTGTCTACAACTAATCCCCTCGATTAATGCCCAGTTATGGGAGTGTAGGAAAGGAGGATGAAGCCAACCTTGTTCAAAACAGTGATTTTCACTATTTGAGGAATGAGATACTGAAATTATTACTCCAGTATTTCAAGGCAGAGTGAGAAGAAAATATTCTACTGTGGATTTTACCTTATTCAAAAACCATAACAGAATTGCTACCTTACTGTTCTTAGTCATCACTTTCATGAGCAAAATATAAGACAGTTTTCCTAAAGAGGAAACAAAATGTGTAATTTGGACAAAACTAGTTCCAGGTTGTGCAAAACAAGCAGCATCAAAGAACCAGTGTCGTTAATCACTCATTTGTATTTGATGCAGAGAGGAAGAACCATTGCAAACAGCTACTCCTCAATTTAACGCTAGCAGCAGTGAAAGTTAAGCCCTTACCAACATCTTTGTTGTTGTTGTTAGGGCACGTGCAACATTAAATATGAAGATCTAACCAGTACAGTATCTTGCATTAAGGTTTCAAAACCTAAGCTTGTAATTTTTATGACCCACTGGAATTGTCTCCAAAGCTGCAATATCTAATATGGAAAGCTAATTAAAGAGATCTACTACTGCAAAACATGGAAGACTTTCCGTCAAAAACATCTTCCCTTGACCCAGTGCCAACTGGTTAGGTTAATTCCTATTTACAAACTGCACAGAAAACAGTTACAGCCTCAGCTTAGACACCCACACCTTCTGCATTCCCCACCCCGAGAAAGCTGATGTGTTTTAAACAGGGTGATAGTCAATAGTTTGGTAGGATACAGCAGCAGTAGCCAGCAAGAAGTGGTGCAGACACCAAAGAAGCAGGGAAGATGCAGAAGAGACAAGAACAGGATCAGGACAGAGGCAGCGTTACAATGGCCAGAGAGCCTGGAGGCAATCCCCAGCATGGCCCTACTCGGCCTGGCTGAGTTTTCTTCCCCAGGATAGACTTCCAGTAGCTTCCTGCTCTCTTCTAACTTACTAACAGAAGATATAATCAGCACCAGACAGTCCAAAGGGACCATGTAAGGTAACAGCTCTGGCCTCAAGTCCCTATTCACACAACTGGGAGAGTAGGAAGGTTTCCGAGAGGGCTTATGTGTTTCAGTTTCAGCCATGAGGGAGTGTTTCCATGGATGAGATCCCAGCATCAGAAAAATAAAAGAGTTGGACAGATTGACTCACCCTTCAAAAGGATTAATATTACACACTGTATCATGATACTCTCTCTGTGTGGTACCCATACTGCAGAAATCTCAAATGGTGATCCCTTTCAGTACCCATCAGCTATTTTTAAGATTTAGGATTTAAATTCTCATTCACAGTTAGTGATAACACAAATTAGGGGTGATGAACCTCACAGTAAAATCAGGAGGAGAGAAACTAAAGCATAACTAAAGAACAATCTCATTTTGGGGAAGAATACTCAAAATACAAGAATTAGATCAAAGAAAAACATCCATTTTTCCTTCACTCTTCATCTCCAATTCTCTTTATTTTGCAATTGCCTACACCTTAAAAACAGTGACACAAAGGAAAAAGAGATAATCGCATAGTACAAGTTACTGCAGATGTATCCCTTCTAACAATGAGATGTAAATATTAGACTTGCCTGAAAAAGCCTTAAACCATTGTTTAGGCACTAAAGGTTTACATGGGAGGCAGCACTGAAAGAGAAAGGACTCAAAGCATTTCAATATTAACATTAAAGCAAGATGATGATGATTAATATAGTTAACTATCTCAGGTCTTAAGCAAAATTTTCCAGTTATGTATCTTTACTAGAGGATCATCTTTCTCAGCAATAAAAGATACTTTTTTTAAAATGATAGTCACCCTACTATATATTAACAACTTTTCCCAAGCATATGCTAAATCCATAGAGAACTAACTATTGTATCAAGTGTTGGCAATACTTTTCTCTACTCGAGACATTGCCAACCAATTTAAACAGGAACTTTAATCTTCCACTGTGAGGAAAAATAAAAACCTATTACTAGATGAAGATAATTACTCAACAGATGAAGCCCCATAAAAAGTGTTTCAAATATTCACTTCAACTGGTACACTGAGAAGGATATATTTTATTTCAAGTTTTGCATTGTTACAACTACTGCCTTCAAGTCCAGATTGAAGTGAAGTTTCGGAATTACTGCCTTAGTTACCTTTTTTTTTTTTCCATTATGATATCTGGAGTAGTAGCAGAAACCCCATTTTAAAAATAACTACCTTTCCATTGTGAATTTTAGCAATATAGCAAAGCTCCACAACTCGTTACATGTCAGTTTACACTTGCAGAACACTGACTTTTTTGTAAGATTCTAAGATACACTCCCTTGGATCTACAATTCCTGCATTTTAAGATACATTTTAAAAACCTCCATTCACCCCACCGCTGCAGAAAAGGAGAGGACAAAACACAGGAGCCATGAATTTCAGGAAACAAATTTCAGTATTAGCCAGTGATTTACTATGCATGGATGTTGGCAAGTAACTTGAGTTTAGCCATATGTAACACACTAATATTTGTGTATGTCCAAAGAATAAGTAAAGGTCAGGCAGCGATTAAAAATATATTTATACATATATTTCATAAGGGTTTCTTCCATGGGGCAGGGGTGTGCTTTCTTAATAGCTACTGCCTTACTCCAATATCATTCAAGTTCAATGGAGAAAATATCTATTTTTCTCTACTGTAGTTGTTTTAGCACCTGAAAAAAAGCTTAATTTGTTTTCTTAATAAAGATAATAAAAATTCATAACTTCTAATATACTACTCATTTAAAATTATGTTAAAAACATGTAACTAAAAAGCCTTTGAGTTCAAGACAACTGGTTCACATTTAGCCAGTGTCTTCTATTTCACCATATTATATTCCAATGAAAGCTATTTTAGGAATAGAGAGGGACAAAGCTGGAGCAAAACTGTTTTGGCCATACAATTATGGGAATACTGCTATTATTCAGGCAACAGGAAATAGGAAGCGTCACAAAAATTACTTCCTTACCTACATTTGTTAGAAATAAAGGAAGGATCTTCTTGATCTCTGGTATAAATGCTTATGATGCCAAAATATTGGATGGCTTGAATCCAGGATATTAAAATAGTTCTGCTGTTTGAAGTCTGAATTTTCTGTTGTTTTTAAAATACTGGTATTTCTCACAAGTGTAGAGATCAGCAATATTGTCTGTCTTACTCCACTAGCCTTTTATCTACTACCATAACAACAGATACACAGTTATTACTCAGCACTGGGTTATGCAGTTGTTTTGCATCTTTTTTAATTCCTTTCTCTTACTCATGTTGGCAACACTTCAGGAAATATTTTGGTAAGTAAAAGATACTGGGAACCCTTAAAGGCCAAATCGATTACAGGTTTTGTCAGATAAACTAAATTGTGCCTCCAAAATTTTATATGGAAAAAAATCTGTACTATAAAATATGGAAGTGAAAGAAAAATATGAAGCATAGTATTACAGTATCACCAGAGTTAACACTAAACAAATCAAATCATTTGATGAAAGCAATATTGAGCTCAATTTATACAGAAGTCATTTACACCCTCCTTGTATACAAAACATCACACATCATATGGAAAAAACCCCAAACTCAACAGGAAACTCAACTCATATTTATGCAAGCTACTGTACATAATAAACTACTGATTTTATCCAGGTAAGCCAAGAAAGAAAACAACTTGCTTTTTCCCCCCCCCATGTTCACAAACAAGTAATGCATTTTGTTTCATCTATCCAAGAGGTATTTTTCATTTGTTTGGCTTGGGTTTTTTTGGTTTTGTTTTGTTTGGTGTTATTTTATTATTATTATTGGTATGTCTTTTGTCAGAAACCACACAGCTTTATATTCTGTTGACATCACATTTATGGGATCAGAGATGCATCAGATACACTCCCTCTAAGAAAACCCCAGGTTACATTCAACCAGACACTTTTTACATTACAAAATCTCCAAAACGTGATTACAGGCTATGAAATCATACCTCCTAGTAAAGGAATAAACATGTTTAAAAGAAGACAAAAGGAGTAGAGTCACACTTTGCAGGCTTATCCTATGATATCAGGAGGGTTTTTTTACCCCCTTTTTTTAGCACCTTGAAAGTAGTATAAAGCATTCATGATTTCCTATCCATTCAGTATCAATACTAACTAAATGCAAAAGCCAGCATCAATGGTTTCCTAACAACTACAAATCCCCAGGTTTTCTTAAAAGAGATGTCATCAAAGTCTTAAAGTTTCAGTTCTAAACACACAAGGTTTTGCTGCAGAACAAAAACATTTACGGCATCCTTGAAAGAAGGGAGAGAAAAGATGATGACGGGAGAAGAAAGAGGGCACGCTGCTTTCATTCATGTACTAGTGATGTCAACACCTGCAATGGTAGTTGCTCTGACCTGTAGAGGCTCAAAGCTGGAGTGTTTTCACAGAAATCTCATTTATAAAAAGAACCTTGGGCAAATCACCGAGATATCCACAACAAAATGGCTTAGTAGGATAGCCAGTTCAAGGAATCTATACTGGAAAAGGCTGAAGGGAGGTGGGGAAGGGGCAGGTGCCTTCAGAAGATAAAAACATCTGTCTGTCACAATCACAAGCAGTCTCCAGCACAAGCATATTCATGAAACAATTCAAGTCAGACTGCAGAGCCAAACAGCTCTTCTGAGCTGGTGAGAAAAACAACAGGATTATACCTAGAGCCTAAAAATCACATTCTACAGCAGAGGTAAATCGTTCCTAAAAAAACTGACAAAAATAACTTAATCAAGTCGCTTCCCCAAGACTTGCACACTGATAACAACTATAAATAGCTGGAGCAGCACATTGTTTAACAAGCTGCCGCAAGATGGTCCATGTTTGAAAACCGAACATTTGTGGGTTGTTTGTTTTTTTTTTTTTTCCTCAAGTCCTCCATTACTGCAACAGTCCTCCGGTTCAGCAATCAATTTTCTATATGCTATTATCACTGTATAGACTACACAGGTTTTAGTATCTATATATCATGTACTGAAATGGTGAGAACAAGCAGGGAAACAAAGACAAAATCCTGCCCCGTGGCATGCAACTAACATTCCAAATTGCATAAAAAGAGCTCTAGGGTTTGGGGGCGGTTTTTGGTAACCTTTTTTCATTTGCAAGACTGAAGAAATAGGGTATCTTATTACCCCTCGCCTCCTAGAAAATGGTGCCTGTATTTCAGTAAAATAAAGCTGTTGACGTGCGCAACTGTGGTCATTATTAGGGCGATCACGTTGTTTTCATTCATTCATTCAGGATTTGCTGGAGGATGTCAGCTTCTGCAGCAGCAGCTGGCTTGACCTGGAGGAGGGGGAACAAATTCCTCACAGCGCATACAGATTACAGGGTGCATTTCTGAACGGACCATTTATGATTTTGTTTACTAATTAAACCAAATCAAGCCACGTATGCTGCTCATGCAGTTCACCATGAGGCAAGCTCAAACAAGTTTGACGGAAAAGTCATTCAGCAGTAATTTATAGTCTGATTTATTAAGGCTAAAATAGCCCACAGATGAAGACGACTGAAACCACTTTCTAAAATTAAAACTCCCCATCCAACAAAAAATTCATACACAATAATGAAATACTTCACAGCTTTGCAGTATTTTTCCCTGCTTGCAGGTAACTGCCCACATTGCTACCTCTCCAATACACCTTCATCCACTGCACCACTACAATGTTTTGCTCCAGGTTCCCGTAATTAAATAATTTACGGCATTCATCACCAGCATCATCACTATTCATATGCACCATTTTTTTTCCCCCCAAGCTTCCCATTAGCATTTTCCAAAGGTTAAAGAAGGAGGGGAAATCTACATTTAGCATTACATGCAATGGGAAAAATATGATCTTTAAAATTTTAAATAGAGCTTGAATGAAGCAAAACCACTGAAGCTCAGTTCCATTTCCAGCATGCAAAAACTCCTGCATAAATAGATGACCTTTATGAGAAATAAGTTATATAGTATCTCTAGTCAGATTATAACACAACCAATTTGTTCATCTGCATAAGCACAAATACCATCTAGAGTAAATTAGCTAATTAACTCCGTGTATAACTGGCAGTGACACACTGCTCATTTGCAAAACACTGCCCACATCGTAGGAGCGCTCTGATAACAGAGATCTGCCGAAGTTACAAATACTACAGATCGTAAGGTTTTACTACACATTAAAACTGAAAGGGGGGCGGGGAGAAGGTAACAGATTCCAATGCTAGAAACCACGTTGGCAACCACTGCAGGCCCCAATTTGCCACAGAAATGAAACACACTAAGACTTAAGGAATGGACAGAGCAAGCAAAAGGTACTGAACCACATAAAAGGTTCCCAGAAAGAGATGGTGTGCGATACCCAATACCTACAGCAGGATAACATAAAAAGTGCATTTAGTCTGATTCATTCAGCTGCTAAAGTGATGGGGAAAGAGGGGAGGGAGGGGGAAGGTAAGATGGCCACTGCCACTTTAACACATTCAATAATTTAACAGATGACCTGATGCAGGTTAAGTTGGATTTGCTACGACTAAGTTTTACATTTTAAACTTTACAGGCCTATTTTGTCTATGTTGGAGTTGAGGCTAAAAAACCAACAAGGATTCAGTATTAAACAGAAGACAGACTATGCCATTTGCTTTTAAGCATCTCATCTATGGGAACTTCCTTTTTGTTTTTGACTCTGTGCTTGAAAACACTGCAAATTAAATTTGTTATAAACACGCAAGTCTTTAGGAAACCAAGCTCTGCAGAAAGGAAGAGCCTTTGAGGCTTGCTTTGAACACACATTAAGAACTACATTATGACACCCCATATATAAATCGAACCTATTAACAACCCGTACAAAATAATCACACCTGTAGACAGGGAAAGGGGTTAATCTTAGATTCGTCCCACTATTACACACCTCCCCTTCCAGAGACGAAGCGCAAGGATGGGAGGGAGCAGAAGCAATGTCGTAGGAGACCCCGGCTGCTCCCCTCGGCAGAGAGGCCGGGCTGAGGAGCCGCCGGCACCCCCCGGAGGACAGAGGGGGATCTCGTCCCTGCTCTGCTGGGGAGGCAGCTCCTCCCGAGGCCGGCCCTGGAAGGCGGCGCAGGGGAGGACGCGCGTTTTCCCCGGGCTGGGTCTCCATCTCGCACAAGAAGAAGGGGTGACACTTAAGGGCTCGCCCCCCTCCCCAGGGGAGGAGAGCGGAACGAGCTGCTTTCCACCGCTCGGCTGTGCTCCCGGCAGGGCAAACACGGGCACGGCACCTGCCCCGCTCCCGAGGCGGGGGATGCGCTCTAGAGCTCCTTCTCGCACCACCCGCTCTCTCAGACTCCAGCGGGGGGGGGGGGGGGGGGGGGTCCTCCCGCCCCGGGGGACGGCCCCGCGGCCCCCCCCCCCGCCCGCCCCGGGGAAGGGGCCGCCGCCCCCCCCCCCGCCCGGTCGGCCGGGGGGGGGGGGGGGGGGGGGGGGGGGGCTGTTCCCGCCGGGCAGGCAGTCCCCCGGGCTCCCACCCCCGCTGGCCCGGGAAGAGGACAGGACGCACCCTCCACACTGGGGAGGTGAGGCCGGAGGCGCCCGAAGTCAAGGCGGCCCCAGGCCGGCGAGCACCCAGGGGGACAGGGAAGCAGTAGACGGCTTTGTCCCGGTGCTTTACCTCTGTACACCGGAGAGCTGGGGCTTCGTCTCTCAGGTGAGCTGCTCCTCCTGCTGCCGCCGCTCTCCGGCGAGCGCCGCTGCCTGCCCTTCACCCTGCCCGGCTCCGCCGCGCCGCCTCCCGCCGCCAACGGCGGCGTCGCGCTGGGCGGCGGCGGGCTGCCTCCGCCGCGACCCCCGCCGCCGGCCCCCGGTCCAGTATTGCTGCCCACGGAGGCGGACGGAGAGCGGGTCGGGCTGTGCTGGTTGCCCCGCAGGAGCTGGTACGGGACGGTCGCCCGGATGGGCTGAAGGAGCCGGCTGGTCCCCGCCGCTCCTCCCCCGGCGCCGTTACCGGGGCCCCCGGCCGTGCCGCCACTAGCGGTAGGGGACCCGGTGGCGCCGCGCCTCATCCTCTGCGGTGGGGGCTGGTGGTGGGACGGTGGGGTCTGCGAGGAGCTGGACGAGGAGGACATAGCGAGGATGTGCAGGACCCGGCGGGTCGCGCGCTCCGGCGGCTGCGGGGGGCCCGAGCTCGGCCCCCGGCACCCCGCATGTACCGGCCGCGGGGGGAAGAGGAGGAGGAGGGGTGGGGAAGGAAGGAGGGAGGGGGCGGGGCGGGACAAGCGCTTCACGGCCCGAGGGAGTCTCCGCGCCGCCTGTCCAGCTGCCCCCGGCGCTTCCTATCGGCGACGGCGGCTGCTCCTACGCCAGGCTTTGGCCATCGCCGCCCGCCCCAGCGTCGTAGGCACCGGGGACACTGCCGAGCCCCACAGCCGCTCACATCGTACAGCGCTGCCGGCTCAGGGAGGTCGGCGGTGGGGCGTGACGAGGGGGCACGCAGCCGGAGGGGATAGAGTAAGGAGGCGGGAAGGCGCTCGCAGCCAGCTCCTGCCCCCGCCAGCGCCCGGGAGCCGCGGCTACCACCATCCGCTCACCGCGCCGCCCTGCCTCCGAATGGCAACACGCACCCCCGACGCCCGGCCGCGACGGGCAGGGCGGCGGGAACGCGAGCCTATTGGTCACCACCGTCGCACCAGCTCAGGCTCCATTGCCTAGCGACTCTGTCGCTCTCGATTCTCAACCAATGACCAGGCGGCGCCGCGCGGCGTGGGACGGGGCGGGCCCTCCGGCGGGGGAGGCGGGCTGAGGGAAGTGGGATGTGGCAGCCGCGGGAGGGGCGTGGAGGCGGCTCTGGGCCCACGGCCCTGGGCGAGCTGCCGGCAGGGCTGGGGCGGCGCGGGCCCTTCGGGGCGGCGGAGGTGGCGCGGCTGCCCCCGCCGGCGCGTGGCGCGGGCGCTGTCGACCTGTGGCCATCCTGGGGAGGCGCCGGGCCGGGGCCGCTGTGCTCGTCAAGCTGTTACCCCAGGGCGACGGCGGACGGGGTAACAGGCAAAGCTGCCCCCAATCGGGCCGCCCCGCGCCGGGATGCGCAAGCGCACGGTAAAGGGGGTCTCCTGGACTGGTTACCCTCCGGCCGGGGCGGGGGAGGTCCGGCCGGGGCTCTGACAGGAGACGCTGCCGTGGAGTGCCTGAGCTCGTGGGGCTGAGTAAACTGGGAGTACTGAGTTGTACTGGTAATCGGCGGAAAGGGAGGATAGCAGCCCCAGGTACCGAGATGCGCTCTCGACTTTGAAGTTGTCTTTAGGAGGATGCTGCCTTTATACTAACGAAAGAGAGCAGGTACTTGGAGCCAAGTCTTGCACTACCCTTAACAGCAGAAGACCCTCCACCTCAAACCATTTCCTCCACTTCCATGCGGGGAAGGCAGAGAAACAGCGAAATTACCTGCAACAAAGTTTCTTCACATCCATCACTTGCGATCATCGAGCCTTTACAATAATTTTCCTCTTGCTAAAAGATGAAGATGTTCTTCAAATTATAATTAAGTGGCTTCATCATGTCTTATAAGTGTATATGAAATCTGTATGATTTTTGTCTTAATGCACATCCTAAAACACTTTTCAGAGAATGTCAAGAGGAAAATAAAAAAAGTTTTAGAGTGATATTAAGAGAAGTGGTCTTGTTCCAGGAGAAAGAGCTCCCACGAGACGAATTAATAACATGAGGCTGTGGGACAGAAAGAAAATAATAAATACTAAGATCAGTAGCTTAATAGCTAAGAAAATAAATAGCTGTAAGGTCAGAAAGATAAGTTGAGCTGAGTCCATCAAGAGAACAGTATTTATGTTGGATCTGCTGCAAATGGGATGCTAGTGGAGGTGAAGGGGAAATGCAGTGAATCTAGCTTCATGGAGGAAGCCAGGGTGGTGGCCTCTCAGATTCAAAGTGCAGGCTCTAAAAGAACAAGAAGCACATAGAAGAGAGAAATAGTGGTGTTTAACAAGCTATGTTCTACTGTCTATGATACTGTCTATGTCAGAATCAAGAAAAAGTGTCACTGAATTAACTTCATCCCTTTGTTAGATTATACAATAATATATATATATATAAATTGTCCGGTGGCACACTTCAGGTTACTACACTTACTCTGTACTTCCAAAGCTGTCCATACCTATCCTTATCCCCTGGGAGCCCAGGAACCAGTCGATAGTCCCAATGAGAAACTGTACTTCAGGAAAAAGCATCTATTCATGGGCTGTTAATGAGACTTTGTTTGCAGTAGCACCATGTGATGCAGTCACCGCGGTTATGTTACAGAAAAGGTTGGAATAATACACCTCACATCCACGTGAACATGTGCTCAGACAACAAAGCCACTCATATAAATTAATATTAAAAATCAGGAGCCATATATTTTTCCATTAGTCCAGTCTTTTATTTCTTTTTTTTTTTTTTCCTTTCTGCTAGTATAAGCCAAATTTGTTTGTATAACTGCATTGTAGAGACTTTTCCCCCAAGGATTTTTCACTGTGCTTAGCCACAGCTTATGCAGTCTATCTAGTTTATTTTTTTCTGCTTCATTGCACTGGGATCAAAATGGCTGGGAAGCATTCACCTGTGGAAGTAGTCTGCCCACACTAATACCAGTAGTGTTTTTAAACAGTAAGCACATTTCCCTTTATCTGTAGTTTTGTCAGATAACGTTGCTGATACAGTCATGTCTTGCAGACCAAAAATCATTCGATGTCAGCCGAGACAGAAGGTGCATCTTTGACCAAGGCAATAGCTGATGATGCAGCTGTTGCCAGTGCTCAGGATTGCATCAGATTAAAATAAAAATGAACTAGTATAACGAATTTAGCTGTTTAGACGCTATTCTACAATCCCTGCAAGTATTTCCATTACATTCTTCCCCATCAAAACAAGTAAACAGGAATGCAACTTTGAATTTGAATAGGAAGAAGACAAGGTGAACGTGTAATGCAAAATTCCACAATCCCCAGTACAAAAAGAACCCCCCAAACCACAGGACATGGCAGTATAAAATACCATTAGCAAGTATTCCTTTCGAAACAAGCTGAGGATCATACTGTAACCTTACAGTCTGAACTGAGCTAACACATTGCATGCATAGCCTTCAATGCAAGAGAAGAAGAAAAGGTCCACTGGGGCAAATTCCAGTCAAACTGTTGCCAGGCACATCGACAACTGTATAGGGGAGACTTCGCTCCACAGAAGACATTTCTGTCTTCATCCCTTTCGTAACTAGAATTAGGATACCTAGTGTAACACCACTGTACCATGTGCCCAGAAAACAGTGATTTCAGAAGAGATGAAGAAAGTATTTTTTTCCTGCTTTTAAAGTGGTTTGCCAACTGCTGAATTTTTCATTATGTTTTTGGTCTAGGTTTCAGAGTGCTTCCCTCAGGGAATACCATTGCTCTGTAGTATTCAAGAGAAGATGTAACGGGGAAAGTGAAGCAAAATCTGAACTCCTGTCAGAATCCTATCTTTCAGAAACCCGTGTTTGCCTTAAATTACCTTGAGACAATTCAAAAGCCACATAAGAGGCTTTTCTTACTTCTCATTTCCATTTTAAGAAGCTGCCTTGTCAGATGGCATGTGCTTAAGGGAATTTACACTGGAGGTAACAGGTATTTCTGAAACTGAAATCCTTTTGGGAGACAAAGGTGTCCTTGCCACAGCTTCTGGGAGAGGCATCCTGAAAACACTGGAAATGATACGCCACACCAAGAGCACGGGAGCAAGGCAGTGAACTCAAGGGATTGGGCAATGACAGGCAAGTGTGGAGCAAAGCAACACACATCTCTATTATCAGTTACTAACAGGTTGATTTCTGGAAGGCAGAATCAGGTTTATTTGAGTGCCATGAGTCATGGAAACCCACCTGAGAAGGTTTAAGCAATCTCTAGGCACAGTGATCTTTAGTTTGTTCCTGCTTGTCCTAATCCTTAGTTTGTTCCTACTTGAAGGTTTTAGAGAGGAAAAACTCTTGAAATCTGGACATAGCTTTTGTTTCTAGGTACTTAACCTTGGCGTAAGGCCATCAATACTCTGCTCCCTGTGTATTTACCTGCTTGTTTCATTATTTTTATTTCTCTCTTACCTCCCTCTGTGTTTTCTTCTCTGCCCTTTGCCCATTCCACTTAGAAATGAGTTCTTTGTGACTGTCTCTGACGTTTTCACACAGTGCTTAACACAAAATAGTAATGAGAAAGGATGCATTTATCTTTGGGTCCATTCCTTGTATTTTACATACTTGTAACAAATACACAGTAAGGAATATTACATTTGGGATGAGAGAAATAACAAGATGAAGTACTTGCATTCCAGTAATATTCTGGAAGAGATGACCAGAAAGCATTAGTTGCAGCCAAAGACTAGAACAACCCCAAACAACCCAAGGTGCAGCTCTCAAATGAAAAAAAAAAAAAAGGGTTTAAAATAAGCTTACCACTGTGCACTTGCAGCATCCCTTGGCCTGAACAGGAGCACCACCTGTAGTTTGGACCCCTGTGTGAAATGCTGCTGTCTGGAGATGGGTAGCGCTGCTGAAGCCAAAGTGTCAAATTTTCCTTGAAAATGTCTATCTCAAGCTTTGGAGGTGTTGGCTTACTTCTTGGCCTCTTTTGCCTTTAGAAAAAAAGTTTTGGGAAAACCAAAATATTTTAAATTCTTTTTACTACAAGGTTGTTGGCAGCTGGACACTGCCTTCATCAGCCATGCTTCATCTTCTTACAGCTCCAAAATGTTTGATGGCACAGATATGATCTCCTCAGATCAGTTGACCACTGTCTCTCCACATGCTTCTTGGGACTTACCTTGCAGTTGTGCCCTTGAATTCTCCAGGGCTGCTGATGCAAAGTCATTATTCCTGCTGCTGGTTTTGTTGACACCAGGGAAGAGGCTGGAATTGAGAAGGCTGGGTAAAATGCAGAGGAGCAAGTAATGGGACAAAACATTAACAACAAAAAAAAAATACAAAAAAGAAGAAAAGTATTTGGGAATGGGGTAGAAGGGTCAGGATTCAGGCACAGAGAATAAAGGAGAGCAGGAGCCAAAATGGGGCAGGGAGATGCAGGCAAAACTTCTGTCTGCCTGTTCAGTGCCACTTACAGCATGTCCAAATCAGGATGACTTTCAAGTCTCTACATGCTCAAGTTATCTTCCAA
Organism: Megaceryle maxima; assembly: GCA_024605025.1. Lineage (NCBI taxonomy): Eukaryota > Metazoa > Chordata > Aves > Coraciiformes > Cerylidae > Megaceryle > Megaceryle maxima. The sequence continues at coordinate 17,928 of JANHGN010024435.1, forward strand.
CAACAGAAGGAAATTCGCTACTGAGGACTTACCTTCACATAGCTGATATGCAATTTAGGGCCAAACATGTGGTCAGGTGTTAGATTTTCTTTCCTCATGTCTTTGTTTCCCTGGAGGTATGGAAAAAAACATTAAGTAGAGGAATGTTAGACCTATGGAGTCAAACAGTATTTAGACTAGGTCAGATTAGTGTTTATGAATAGTGACAAATTGGAAAATTTCAGATTTAATTTTAGCATCAGATTTCCACGAAAAGGTATTATAGTGCTGTGTTTTTAGTTAAATGCTAATTGTTACTGTATTTTACTCAGTGCACAGGATTGTCACTTTGAGTAAGGACTGCACAATGAACAAGCCAGGGCACTACAGAATAAGAACTGTAAGATTTTCCCTTAAGAAAATTGAGCACCATTTTGGGTAATTGTCTATTTTTCCTGTCTGCCAGAATAGTTTCTGTGATACAGAATAACTCACTTAAACCAGAACCTGCCCATTAAACATTACTTTTGTTATAAAAAAAAATTCTTAATCTCATCTGGAATCAGACCTGCTGCGACATCCTCTTATTTTCTTCAGGAAAATAGGCCAACCATTTAGGACCTCTGAATTATGTATTCCTTAGGCATTTGGTCTAACATAAAGGCAAACATTCAACTCACAGCTAAAAATCACCATCCTTTTCAGACTCCTCATTCAGTCTGAAGTTTTTCTTTCTGCCTATTGGTACAGGTACTTCCATTCAACGCTTTCCTTTAGCTAGCAAGTCAACCATGTCACACTGTACCCTGAGAGAAGCTGAGTTTTCTCCAGCCAGCAACCCTGTCCTATGTTGTTCTGAGCTTGGTCACTTGACTCAAGGACTGTCTCCACCCTCTTTCCTCAGTTCATCATCTGGGAAAAAAAAAAATCACACAACATAGCTGCAGGGACTAAGCCCAAGTCCTCTCACAGCAGTAGCTGAGGGCTTTTGCAGGTTTATTTTCCCTTTACTACATTTCTAGGCAATCAGTATGAGGACACTTGCAATCAAATTTGTGTGGTTGCTGTACACCAAAGTGAAGCTGATTGAAACAGTGTAAAATGGTAAGTATTCTGGTAACCTGATGTGGCAAATACAATGGACACTTCTGGTGTTTTTTACCTTAATTTATCTTGCTAGTGTCTTATCTGTAAAATAACAATAATAATAACTAAATAATGCAACACTTCATGTTGCACAGACATAATTAAAATAATTCTTCCTATTTATAGAACACCCTCATGCTATATCATAGAACCATCTGTAAGGAAACAAGTTACATTATGTAGCTTAGGTACTCTGTGTGAAATACATACAGCAATAGTACCTTGAATAGAAAAGATAGAAGCAGTAAGCAAATACCAGTAGCAATTTGAATGTATTTATATTGTTATATTTATTGCTAATCATAACAAATATAATAAATTAAAGGAAAGGCACCATTTCATGTGATCAGTTACTGTGCTAAAGATATTAGGAAAGTACAAATGTGCTGTATTAATTTCTAAATGAGCAGTATCCCCTTAACGAGGGATAAAAACAGTTACATGATGATAGAGTCCCTGACAGCTTTCCGTTAAGATTTCTTGATTTGATCTATATCTGGTTTTTGTTGTTGTTCTTTTTGAACTGCATTAACTGTGAATGCCCATATCACACCAGTGCCTTAGCGGTCAAGTTTGTGCTGGTGTTAATAAGGGTACATTTTGACAATACTGATTTAAAAGGCAAATCTGAGGCTTTGGGAGCTCCAACGTCCATTTCAGAGAGTTCTTCTACTTCTCTATTTATCCTACTTTACTTTTTCTCACAAATACAGCCTGGTTCACCACCATATTTCTTCCTAGGCTTAATAAGCAGCTCTGAACTTTATTTGGAGCTTGTTACCACTGTTCCTATATCAGCCAAATGGGATGCTGTTGAGTGACACAGCGGATGCCACAGCCACTACTGGGAAGTAAATGTGCTGTCTACACCTTCAAAGCAGCAGAATATTATCTTGTTAAATAGATTTTGCAGCCTTTTAAGAATAATAAAATACATTAGAGAGCCACATTGTTTAAAGAATTTCAGGGTTTGCTACTCAGTAAGTGACATACTCTTAATAAGGATGTTCCATTTTGAGACCTTCTGTGCATACAACTGGTTACGGGGCCAGAGCAGAGTCACAGCACGGGGACAAAATGCTGGAAATAATTATTATTTCCAGGCAGGTAATATATTCGCCTGTAGAACAAATATTTACTTGTAAATGTGGTTTGTTGGTGTGACTGCTATAAAACAGGCTTTAACAGTTTGCTTAATGCTTATTTACATACAATAAAAGAGCATTTACATAATGCTAAGGAACTAACCTGTAAAAACAAGGAAACGTGCAGTTAGCTTGAAAGTGTACCGTTGAGGTGGCAAGGTATTTAAGTGAAATATATGATGCATTTCTGTTTTAACTGCCTGTTTCCTTGGGTTTGTGGGTTCATGTCATTTAAATTGCATTTAAATGCAGGCTTATAGCTTTTACATCCCAAACTGAAATAGAATGCAAAACTTAGGCACAATTAAAAGAGAGACAAAGGAAAGGGAACTGCTAGTAGGTCTCAGCAGCTGGGATAATCTCCCATAGGGAGAGGTGGAAACCTTATTCCAGGAGTCATTCAATATCGAATAAATAAAGCACTGGAGAATAAATTGTAAGGCATGACTTGTGTGTGTGTGTTCACTGACAGAGGGAGAGCTACTTGACTTAATGGACCTTCTCCTTTTTAAAGTTCTGTTAGTAGTAGAAAGCATGGACAATGATAGTTTTTCTTTATTTCTCATTGTCATTTTCATTCTTGCTGTAATTGTAATACAGTAAAGGCATGAGTAACTTTAGTCCCTGCACTGTGAAGGAAAACTTTATTGGCAAGATCGAGCCCTCAAGGATTGCTGAATTTCAGAATCCTCTCAGAAAGTGGCTGTCACTGATGTGGTCACATAGTGCTTTATTTACAGTTCCATAAAAGATTTTGCACACCCAACTATCACAGATCCTGCTATTAAGTGCTACTCTTTAGTGACAAAGCTCTGAGGAAGGCAGCTGAGTACACTGGCACGGCATGCTCTCGGTCTCCAGTGGAATCCAGGAGACTGAAAGAAGGCAACAAATAATGCCTTTGCATCAGTACAGTAGGAGCATGTCTGTAATCAAACATAATTATGGAAACACTACTAGTCAGAGCTGTTACAGTCTTGACTGTAATCAAGAACAGCATTATTGCAACATTTATTACTCTCAAGAGTAATCTCAGATTTATGGGTCCTTGGGAAGAAGAGCATTATTTGGCAAATCTATCTTTATGCGTTATTTGCCCATAAAGAGAGTTCTTTCTCTGAGAGATCAGAGCAGTTCCAATGAAGGACATGTTTTGGATAAGTTCTTCAGATTCTTCATAGACTTAAATGACAAAAAGCCCACACATTACTTGAAGAATTTCTTTCCAAGCTTGTCATGTGCAAACTTGAACTGCCCAGCCAGGTAGATGTAGACACACTACATTCATTGACTACATCACATCACTATGTCAGTGGACAAGGGATGACCTACGGATGTGATCTATCTGGACTTCTGCAAGGCCTTTGACATGGGCCACCATAACATACTAGTTGCCAAGCTGGAGAGATATGGATTTGATGGGTGGACTCTTCAGTGGATAAGGAATTGGCTGGATGGCCACATACAGAGGGTAGTGGTCAATGGCTCAGAGAGTGGCCAGAAGATGGAGAGAGGCAATTCTGCCACTTTGCTCTGCTCTGGTCAGACCTCACCTGGAATCCAGCTCTGGAGCCCTCAGTACAGGAGGGACAAGAACCTGATGGAGTGAGTCCAGAGGAGGGCCACGAAAATGATCAGAAGGCTGGAACACCTCTCCTATGAAGACAGGCTGAGGAAGCTGGGGTTGTTCAGCCTGGAGAAGAGAAGGCTCCAGGGAGACCTAATAGGGACCTTCCAGCACCTGAAGGGGGCCTACAAGAAGGTGGGAAAGGGCCTGTTTACAAAGGCCTGTAGTGACAGGACAAGGGACAATGGTTTTAAACTACAGAAGAACAGATTTAGATTGTCTGTTAGAAACAAGTTATTTACCATGAGGGTGGTAGAACACTGGAACAGGTTGCCCAGGGAGGTAGTTGAGGCCCCATCCCTGGAGATACTCTAGGTGAGGCTTGATGACACTCTGAGTAACCTGATCTAGTTGAGGATGTCCCTGCTTACTGCAGGGGGGTTGGACTAGATAACCTTTAGATGTCCCTTCTCGCCCAAACCATTCTATGATTCTATGATTCTATTTCCCTGATGCTTGAGATGTAATGAAACCACTATTGGTGGAGACAGAACTACCACTTTCAAACAGCTGAAATCAGTGTCATCATGCGGAGGCTGAACTCTTTGATGTAATTGTTCAGTTACTGTAAGCCCGGGATGAAATGTCTCAAGGGAAAGACCTTCTCCTATAGTACTGAGTTATGGCTTTGGCTCTTCCAGCAGACAGCATACCGCTGTTATGTGAGAGGGAAAGTTAAACAGAAAATTTATTTGGAAAAGGACAATATATTAGATAACTCATCATAAGAAGTATAGAGAAAGGGAGTAAGAAGTGCAGCTGATCATGCAAGGGTGGAATAAGCTGTATCTCTTAATTTGAGAAAGAAGAGTTAAAAAAAGGAACTCCTTGTGACTTCCTAGCTCACAAGAGGACAGAATAAGGCTCTGAATTCAGAGGTTTATGTGGGTGGGAAAGCAATGGTAGAAGAAGCAGCTTGTTACCTTAAAAATGTTACCTCAAGAGGCTTGGAAACCAATTATAAAACCACCTCAAAGCTCGCCAAGGAAACTGTGTGTTTTGTACTGCAAGTTACATAGGTGATCTGTAGAGCTGAACTGGAGGAGACAAAAGCTGATACAGACTACTCCCCATACCAAGCCTCTGAGGTTAGGAGAGTCATCTCATATGTTTATATGGCAACAGTTCTGCCAAATACCTCTCAGATAGAGCAGCTTTATCAGTGAGAAGGATCTAGGCTGCCATGAAAAGATAATCCTCCCAGTGGTGTGTCAGGCTTGAGGGAGGGTGTGATTATCATTCCAAAGGAGTGTAATGTGAACCTGTGCCTCCTGTTCATCTGAGTGGTGGCTAGATAAAGGAGGCTTCTGCTCTTTACTCACTCTTTCTTTCTTTTCCTCTCTTTCTTCCTTTTTCTTCCTTTCTTTCAGCAAACAACTTATCTTCATATTATCTTCTTTCATTATGTACATTTAAGATGTCCAAAATGCAAACTAAAGCCCCAAGGCACAGTGGTCCTTGGAAATGGATGTCCAACTAAACCATGAGCAGAGTACTAGGTAGATGGGAGTTGTCCATCTTGGGGTACTTGGATGGCTGCTGGCTCTGATTAGCATCTTACAATGACAGGTTTTCTCTGAAAACAGTCTAGGGGAGTTATCACCAGACTGAATGAGCTCTGCTAAGCCCAGTGTTTCAAGATTTCTCTACCAGCCACAGCCTGGGACACACAAAGCTCTGGTCCCCACGTAAGGATGACGTGGCACTTCCACACCTTTGATTGAACAGGTCTTAAAGATGGATGTTGCCTGTTCTTTCACTTCAAGGAAGCAGGTCCTCATCTGATGAAATCAGGTGTCAGATACCCCAGGTCTCTGAACTCCTGTGTGTCTTTTTCTTTTTTTTTTTTTTTCCATGGGAGGGACAAACACATCAAACACCAGATGGGAGAATGGCAATCTTCTAACCACATCAGGCTGTGCTTATTTATGGGTCATAATCCAGAAACAAAATATTTGTGTTTGTCTGGGGTTTTGTTCTGGTCTCACAGGTCCAGTAGAAATGATGGAGTTGAGCCTGGAATTTAATACACACAAAAAAATACAGAAAAGGCTGGCAAGACTCAAGATTAAACAAATAACTACTGCATGATAAAAGCAATTGAGCTCGATCTTTTAGAAACAGACAGAATTTCTGTACCAAAGCCCCTATCTCACTGTAGGCTGCATAAAGGAAAGATCAGAGACAGCTGCAACAACCACAACTTTGGAGATGGGACTACCAGTACTCTGTCCTGCAAGAAACACCTGGCTGGTGTAACAAACAGTATTTTCTAGAATGTTCCCCAAGCTTTCCTGGCCAGGAAATATACCTGCCTTCTAAGGGAGAACATGAAGAGGCAGTTCTCAAACAGCACACAGTTTGACTTACAAAAGCTTTCCTTAAGGGCAGAATTAATTATATATCATACAGATCTATTACACATTCTGTTTATACAATTATAAGGCGTTATGGCTAATTACTTGCGGTACAGACTCCTGAAGCAGAATCTGGTTAGGGAATAAACAAAATGCTCGGTCAGCTGTGACGGTGGTTAACAGCTTGCACTTTCATATCACCTTTCACACTAAACTCTCTTAAAGTGATTTATAAGTTATGCAATCCAGTGGGCTTGAGTTTCGTGTTATTATTTTAGGGTGTTTGTTTGTTTGTTTGTTTGATATAAAATTAGAGTATGCTGATGTGAAATGGCCTGGGATTCTCACACCTTTAAGAAATTAAAATCTTCTCTAGCCAACTTTCATTCAACTATTTTTCCCATTTACTGTCATAGCACCTGAGTGATCTAGTGGTTCATTGTGATCTTATTATTCTGGCATTGTGTACACATGGAACATATGTACTTCTCCATCCCCTTTTCCTCTCCTCTGATATAAACAGCTCTGAGTGGCAGCAGTGGGAATCTCTATCTGCCTTACTAAATAAGGGTGAAATTCTGATTGTGAAAAGATTTTGATTGGACTGAAGTGTGCAATACTGCACAGGTTTGGTTTTCAAACTACATTTTTGCACATTATTTTTATATGTTTTTGCCACAACATTAATGCCTAAAACCATTGGACGTCTCTGAAGTTACTTTTTTACTATCACATTATTTAGAGTCAAATCTTACCGTTGTGTATATGATGCTACAGGTGTCTGGGTAAAGTAGTGGTTTTGGAAATCTCATCAGTGTCATGTGAGTAGAGCTAAAAAAAAAAAAAAAAAAAAAATTTAGTATTATTTGTTGTGTCATGGGATATTAACCCAAAAACAACCCAAAAAGGCTGTTCTTAAAGCAAAAGAGGTTGTAATTTTTCTAAGAGAAATTGAAGTAAAAAACAAGAAGAGGGAGCAAGAGTGAAGTTAGAGTATGTAATTTGTATAGACTAGGTATCTATACTGTGAAATGTAGCACACAAGATATTTACAAGTCTGGAAATAAATGAAGAGCACTCCTCACTGAAAATGCCGCAGACCGATGCCAATTCTGTTTCCTGAAGAAACCTAAGAAAGCATGAGTAGAATGATAGGAGGTAAAAATAAAGCCTGGTGAGATATCCATTGAAAGAGAAAGCTGGGATAGAGATCTCCTATGGCTGAAAGAAAGGCTAAGGAATTGACCATGATTGTGAAAGAAAACAAGAAAAGATGGAGAGACAAGACAGGACAATATTTCAGAGTCACAGTATGATCAGTAATGTCACAGGCTGTAGGATTTAAAAAAAAAAATATGGATGAGACAGACATCCTTCTGTGTATGTTGGGATGGTCATGAAGAGTTAAGAAAAACAAATAACAAGAGGAAAAAAACCCAAACAAGTAGAAAATTACAGGATTACTGGTATAGGAGGACAGGTAAAATGAAAATCTGATAAGAATTGTCAGGATAATTGGTTGGGAGAGAGGGGAAAGTGAGACAGTGGATGAAAGGAGAAAGAATGTGGATTTGGTGATTAAATCTTGTCTTGAAAAAGAAACCAAACTAATAGTATGGATAAGAATATGGCAGATGTGTGTGAAGTTAATTTCAGGAGAACTTTATTTAAATTAAATATTTGTATTTTACAGTGCAAATATATTTTTAGATTATAAACATGGAGAAGTCATTAATTTGGATCAATATGACCAATAAGTAAAAAGTAAACAACTTTTTCCAGTCTCATGTGTGAATCATAAATAATACTAAGATCCTTGGACAATTACAAAAAGCTTTATACATTATCGTGAATTTGTGTGGAAACTGAATAATTTTTTTCAAACAGGTGTCAGAGAGATAATTTTTGTCTTCTGCCTCCCAGGAAATACGTGTCTGTGCAGACAAAAACAAGATCACATTTTCAAAAAGGTTACTCCATAGTATATATTAACATTTGAGTTAACACAAAGAGATTTAAAAAATAAATAAATAAAAATCAGAAGTCCTGTTGCTGTGTTTTGTGCAAGTGGAAGCCCACTTTTGCTACTAGGATTTTTCCAGCTCCCAGACATTTATTTGCCTGCTTCCTTAACAGACCTGTGATAAATAGCCCATAACTGCTGTGCAAATGTAATTTCATGTATCTATCTGCTTATTATTCTTGCATACCTATAAACTAACTTCTTGCTGCCTAATTTTAGCAGTGACAGTGATCAGACACATAGGGGTAGAAAAGATATAGAAGCTTGGCTTGTCCATCCAATAGTCCAAAAAGCTGGAATATTCCATCTAGTGGAGGTTTCAGTTCCCAAGTAAAATACCTTTTATTCTTTCAAGGGACAAACTTTCCAAAGAAGAGTCCTCGTTTTACCAATTCCCACTGAACAGTTCATTAAGTTTAAATTTCAGTATTTTATTGTTATTTTCCATATATACAAGTTAGCTATGCTAAATAACTCTAAAATATGCCACTCTAATGTATGCAAGTGAAGAATTTCATTTAGTATCAGTTTCACAGAAGTACTCAAAACATGAATAGCTGCACAAGAGTCTTAGGAATAAGCCACTATGTAAAGAATAGCTATAAAGTTTAAGAGAACAAAGATCCCATTGGTTTAGATTTTACAGTATTGGTTTAAGTAATGTATTTAGAAACTGTAATACATACATTAGTGTGATCATTTGGATCCTTTGATCCAGGTGTTGGGATGCATCGAATGGATATTGCTGTGACATCTGAACACGGTGTCCAATCCCCACAGCAGCCTTACACACTTGGTAGAAAAGTACTGGGCTGAGCCTACATATAAACTAGAATTTAACATGTTCAAAAAGTAGAATAGATTAAAAGTACAGAACAAGCTGTTGTAAGACATTTAGGTTTGTCTTGAAACCACCATTTTCTTTCAAGACATGCAGTATACTCAGGAGCATACAGCAGCAGCTCCAAAAAACATCATCTTCCAACACTGCAGCCTTTATGGGTGTGCTTTAATTAAATGGATTCTGCAGAACAAGGAAACCTTAAACTTTAGGAGAAAAACATTGGTTATAAAACTACACAATGATGAATTGATATAGATTCAGAGAGAAAAGGAAGTGCTTATATGTAATTGCATGACAGATTTTTAAGAAACCCAAGGAAGTTAGCTGTGTGGCAAATTCTCTTACCTATCAGCAGTTTGGAAAGAGAAGCCTTGATTTCAGTCTACTGTTATACTATCTCTAAATAATAATGGTACATCAATAGAATAACATAATATGGGTGATCTGATATAGTCCATGGCTTATTTAAGGGAGAAACTTCTACAAGAAATTAACAGGATGATGAGAGTCAGAATTACCAGTTAAGTTTTATATTCATGCATCTTATTTTCCTCCTGAGATACTGAGTGTATAATATACACAGAGAAAATGTATAGCTATGTGCACCAATGAAACATGTCAGTAGATCTCCTATGAGATGCTTTTTCATGCTTTACCAAGTCAATCATAAATGGTTCTAATTATATAGGATTTCTTAGAACACATACCTTTGGTATTGGTTATGGTACATTTGGTCTGGAAAGGCAAAGAACTCCTACCCAAGGAAATTCTGCCCTTTTGAAGTGTTTATTTGGGAGTTTCCTTATTGGTGTTATGTACTATGTAGTTGTCCTGTTGTAAGTTTTTTTTTTTTTTGCTGAACAGGTATTTATTATCTCTCAGTCTGTACTGAGATCATCTTTCATTTCTCATGTGAGACTAATACTGCTCTACACACAGTGGACTTGCACAGAATATCAGTGGAAACACAGTGTCTGCTGCACCTCAGTGTAAGTCTTCTCCCTCTTCATTGGTCTTTTTACAGTTGCATCCAGATCAGAGAGAGCTTTATCACAGCCCCTTTCTTGCCTAGGAAAAAATCCTTCAGAGGTTCATCCTCATGACCTCACTCCTGTACTACCTGTCCTGGAATGGCGTTCCAGTCTCAAAACACTTTACAACTACTTGAATTATGTTCAGGCTTAGTAATTTGAAGGGGTACATGATACACAAAACCAGCCCAGTTTGGGCAGCCTCTTCTGTTTTCATGTCAAGCATTGACTGTTTTTATAGTAGATCCCATGCTGTGAATTGTTTCATCAGCTCACTGAATACATAATACCACAAAATTTTTATTTTTTAACTATTCGGATTGACATGAAAGTTAGACAGCATTACACATGAAATTATTTGCTTAAAACATACATGGCATGTGTGGGTTAACACACTTGGATCCACAGCTTCAAGCTGAAATCAGCCCTCACTCCACAGAAACTATCAAGGTCGATGTCAAAGGACTGTTGTTAGAGGCAAAATCTTCCTTTTCTAATGTAGGAAAGTTGGAACAAAATTCATCTTTGCAATGGGGCATACTCCATAACTACTTGTTAAGATTGAGATAGTCTTTTTCTAATCACTTTCTTCATGAAGTTGTATCCACCTTTTACAACAAAAAGGCTCTCAAATAGGTAGACCATAAATACAGAATATATTCATTGTAGGTAAAAAATTAATCCAGGACACTACCTGAATAGCACAGTGGAACTGAAAGGCTGACCTGATCCATGGCTTCTGGGAAATATGTCACTGGCCTGAAATTCAGGCATAGAATGAGCTATTTGCACAGCACAACCACAGCTCTCAGTCTATATCAATACTCGATCCAAGTGATGGATTTCTGGAGGACAAACAAGGAGATGAAGTTCTTGGGGTCCTCTCTCTTCCCACTGAAGGAGGAGGTCCCCCCTCACTAACCAAGGAACTGTCTGTGCTGACACCCAAGGGTGCACGGCAATGGAAAGGACCATTTCTGGAAGGAGAGGATGTCTCCCAGTGGCATGGCTCACCCAGCTGACACAGCACTGACCTGCCACCTTTTGCAATGGGAATGAGACCAAAAATTCTTTCTTACCTCTCTGTCAGTAGATTTTACCCTGATAAGAGCAGTTGCATGTCACCTGTTATCAAGAGAGTGGTTGTTGACCATGAGACCTGTGTTGCTCCTTTCTGGTTTTAAGTTTTAATCTTCACATGCTGTGGAGACATAAAATGAATTCCAGTTTAACTTGACAATCTTGCCTGCACAGGTGTGCTGTAAGAATACCATTATGGTGTCCAGCTGGCTGAGTGTTTTAGATGGACTACAGTAATTATCAGAAGTATTGGGTTTATTTCCCCCACACACTGTAATCTGGGTCACATTTGCCAAATAGAACCATAGAATTATAGAATCCCAGGTTGGAAGTGACCACAAGGATCATCTAGTGCAACCTTTCAAGATTAAAAAAAAAAAAAAAAACACAAAAAACCAAACCAAAACAACTAACAAAAAAACTAACTAACTAAAAAAATAATCATTTCATCTGTCCTTTTTGCCTCGATAAATAAAACTGGAGGAGCAAAAGGAAAGGCTTGTGCCTCCTTTGATGCAGTACCTGGCATGAATACATGCAGAACATGGGCCCTGTGTAGCCAAGACCTTCCTCTTCACGAATTTGAATTCAGATTTCCTATCTGAATTAGTCCTTTAATTATTGTGGGTTTAGCTTTTTCTGGGTGGGGTCCCAAGTCCCTGCTACTAATACTGGTGTATTTTGTGTATGTAATTAAACATCCAGGGTGAAGCAGCACCTCTACACACAGTGCATAGGGAAGGTTAGGAGAAGGTCAAGGTCTTTGCCCCGAAGGTGTCCAGCTGCAGGCTCTTCTGCTCTCCTGGGCCTAGGAAGGGAGACAAAGGCCAGTGCCTCTCCTTCTCTGCCCTCCTTTCCATCCTTTTGCTCCTTTAGTAGAGGAAAAAACTGTGAAGGCTGGAAGTAAGTAGTTTGTCTGTTACAGGGATGGGCTCCAACTGACCTAATATATATTGTGCATTCTATGTAGAAGTAGGATAAAAGGGTTGCAGCAGAAGAGACTGAGAGAGATTCAGGTCCAAACATCCTGTCTCCCAAGGCTGGAGGATCCCTCCAAATTTAACCCAGGTTCTCATGTCTCAGTGAGTGAAGCATCATGACCATGCAGCTGTTCAGCAGAGGGAACCCCCAGCTCCAAATTTTTGTGAACTAATCAGTTTGATTCCTCTTGTTCTAGCTACTTATAAATAAAATAGCTGATTTCCTGGTGAAAGGAACAAGTTATTCAAATTGGCACTTCTTCAGTTTTTGCTTCTGTCATGGAAAATGAAAAAAAAAAATATTTTGGGTCAGTCTAAACAAATTTTATTTAATTTTTTCGTTTGGTAACTGATTCAAAAAATTCATTTGCTCAGCTCTATTTCCACTGTTATCACTCAGTGGTTTCTATAAATAAAGCAATTAATTTGCAGTCTAAAAAGACAGAACAGCAAAAAACCAACCCTAGGATATAAAAACACACCCAGATGATTTCTCTCTGTGTTAGTCCCAGCTGTGTCAGTCAAATTAGGCCATCTATAACATCCTTGTAATCTACAGTTTTTAAATTCCATCCAGCTACACCTATGCCACTCCTTTGTTTTCAGTAGCATTAAACAGGATTAACTGAGGAAGGAATTGAGTCTTCAAAGTTAATTAAAACATCGATGATGATGACCAGGAATATGTACTTAGAAGCTACAGGTAAAGAGATTTAGATTCTCAATGTGGGGCAATTGTGCCCAGGCTTTCAAGCTCCTGATCTATGGGAGCAAAATGCCTCTGGTTTCTCTCAGCGGGGAACCTGCCAAGCTAAAAGTGAAGTACAGCTGCTTCAGCTTCCTCCAGAGGCTCCCGTCTTCTCTTTCCTCTGAAGGCCCCATCTTCTCAGTCTGGTGCTGTTATATCTTTAATAAGATCAATAATCTTTCTTGGGCTTAGCAGCTTCATGAATTCTGATTAAGCTCCGTGACAATGGCTGTGTATTAAGAATAATAGGCAAGAAGACGACTTTAGTGTCTCAGTCCATGAGACATGATAGTTTCTTCTTTAGGCAAACTGTTATTGATTTGATCTTGGCTTTTCCCAGCATGGCCATTGTAAATAAAGTGCTAGCACACAGTACACTTACTGTATGACTCCTCTTCCCCACAGACCAGTTCTTTCTAATGAAGATTTACTTTAATTGTTCCATGACTACTAATGTGTTTAATTAAGGCTCACGTGGCTACGTCTTCAGTGAGAAAATTAGATGTGCTTACAAGAATTAATATAGTAAGAAATTGCAAAGGTACAATCAGGAGCAAAAACCAGAATGGTCTCTAGCACTGCCTTTCAACCAAACACCAGTGTGTGAGTTTCTGTGCGTGATTAAAATTCAGCTAAGTATTTTGGGGAAAAAAAAGTCTGGCACTGACAGGATATGTCATCTGACCACAGGAAGCTGTGCTGACAAAAATTCATAAAGTGGAAATTGGAAACCCTGTACTCTGAAGCTTTCCTGTACTAACAGTTTAATGTCCAACTATGTCATATATAATTTATGAGAAGCCTCTAATGTAATCCAGCCTTGCATATTTTGCAATTTATCGTTCTTATTTAGAAAGAAGTGAAGACCAAACTATCTCTCTGATTTCTGAAGCCATTTTTTATCATTTTTAATATATACATCTTGTGGTAATTTTCCATAGACTTCACTTTGCAAACCCCTATTTTCAGTCCTCGCTAGCGGGCTCAGTTGAGCTTACTTCTTGGCTACTGCTTTCCTTTTGAAGGCAGAGGAAAACTTCAGGCTATTAGGCATTTTATGGGGCAAGATGATTTTGTGCATAAACATAGACAGAATTATATTGTTTCTTCACTGTTTTTTTTATGAAAGCACCACCTAAATGCAGTTCTGGAATGTCTCCTATTGTCAACTTTTGGGATTTGATCTAGCCAAAAACATCCACAGATCCTCTTTCCATATGCTGAATGTTTTGTTTTCTATAGTCTTGTATATACTTCACGCTTTAAAAGCAGATTTCTTTGTTGCTTATGGTCCTTCTGTGACTAGAGTAGTACCTAAGCATCTTGGTTTAATGACTTTATAGTTTTTGCACATTTAAACCATTTCATTTCTGCTACTTTTCTGAAATGGATTATGTGGAAAACCTTTCTGTAAAACTTCTTTTTAAATCCCATTTTTGTGCTTTAATATCTGCTACTAGTTGTGAGTATCCACTCCATTGTGAGCCTCAAGAGATGGAATAAATGCTGAAAGTACCATATTTGGGAGTGAACCTACAGGGGAAGAAGAGGAAAAAAATCATTGATATGCTTTATTTGGGAAGGAATCTGTGGCCTTTAAGAAACATAGAGGGAGGAGAGGGGCTGCAGAGTATTAATATATTGACACGGCTAACAGGCCTTACTGGTACAGTACCTTACTGTTTGGAAATATGCAGAAGTGCAAGGAGAAGGAGCAGTCAGTGAGCCCTCTGGTAGCTGCTGTGGTAAAGGTGACTGTGCCCTTCAGAGCAGTTACCTCTGCAGTTAGATTGGAAAGCAGATATCCACAACCTCGGGGAATAGCTTGTGGCAGGATAAATATGCCACAAAGATGAAGCTAGGGGAAATTGAATCCAGAAAGAGGGAAACTAAAATTAAATGGAAAACAGTCCGATAAGGAAAAGTGAAAGAATAATCGGTGCACGGAGATTAAAAGACAGATTTTTGAAAGTTATTTCAAGATGCAAAATCTTCCTCCACTATTTCCTATTTGCATTTTAAAGTAGGTAGCTTGAACTCAAGGTATCTAGAAGAGGACTAACCTGCTTCAGGTCAGTTCAAAGGTGATATAAAAGATTATTGAAAACATGTTTGTTAAAAAAAGTAAACTTTGCTGAAGTTTACTTTAAACTTTCCCATGCTGTTGCTCCAAGAACTGTCTGTAGTTACTGTAACTGAAAAATAGAGGGGGAGGAGAAAACTAAATATTATGGTACTTAATATTGTATGTGTAGGTATTTTCAAGTCTGGCTTTGTTTGTGGGTTTGGTTTTTTTTAATAATAACATTCCCATTGATTGTCTAGGTCTTTTTTACATCAAGAAGGAAGAAAAAAACAAAATTAAAAATTAACTGCACAATTAACTGCACTGAGTACTTACTGCTGCTTTAAAACCATATAAGAACATGGCAACTCTCAAGCTGAGGGTATTCTTGCAGATCCCAGTATGACAACAGGCAGAAAATACTAAAGAGGTCTATAACAGTACCATGGACAAAGATCGGGGCCTAAATCTGATCAGCACACCATTAACTCCAGCGCACTCAGTTTCTGGTGTTTAACCACAATTTTGCTTTTTTTTCCCCACCAATTCGACATGGAGAGGCAAAACAGCTTTGCCTGTTACGCCATAGTGCAAAATAAAGGAAATTTCCTTCTTTGTCCATTGTAATGATTCCTGTGTTTCCAGCCTAATCTAACTTGCACTGGCTGTGTGTACGCAACAAGGATTAATTACGTAGAAGGCAAGATGAAACTGAAGGAGCCTAGTAACCATGGAGATCAGAGATCAATACTTTTAATACTATTTGTTTATAAATTATCCATAGCTCATATATCGTTTTGTAAAAGGCAAGTAGACAAGTGAGATCCAGAAAGTGTGCTCCATTTATTATTATTTTCTAAAATCAAATGTGATTATGCTTTCTGTGGGTGAGTACCTTCCCATCAATAATGTTATTTTCAAACTGTTCAATACAGGAGAGATTAGAGGAGATGACTGGTTTTGGAGGAGAAATATAAAGCTCCTCAATATAGGAGTCATATAAAGAAGTCATACAAATATAGGAGTCATATAAAGCTACATCTGAAGGCTTTATAGTGAAAAGTGCTTCTGCTTTCAACCAAACCCCATAGTAGGCACTACTGGATCATACACTTCTCATGGTGTGATTAGGAAAAATTTATGAAAGCATATGAACCAAACACAAAACACAGTTCATGTTCCTAATTATTTTTCCAGTTAAAAAATCCTCATCATGAAACTCACTAATGGTGCCAATCATAATCCAAAGGCTCTCTCAGATAATGATGATGAAGAATCTGGAGGGGGTTTCAAAATCTTATAGTTGCTTTTCCTTTTGGATAGATAAGACATTTTACAACTAAGCACTGTTTATCTCCCTCCTTACTTTTAAAGAAACAACTAATCTGTTTTACTGAGAATATTTTCCACTGGAAAGTCAATAGTCATCAAAATTGAAACTCTTCACATGCTTTACTATTCTGACAACTTTCAACTTGAAAGGAAAATAAGAGGATTCTATTAATATCTACTTCAATGTTTTGTTCTAGTTTGTTTTCAAAGTTACTTTGCCAAAAATTAACATTAAAAATGGAAAATATTTTTTTACATTATAATACAGTTTTAAGTAATGCAAACCCAGAAGTGACCTATTTTATGTTTCACTTCATGATGTTTGTTTTCTTTCAACTAGGAATAATAATTTTTAAAAATCTTAAAAAAAAAAAAAACAATAGAAAATCTGTCTCCCCGACAGTTATGTGTATGAAAAGCAAAGCATGGAGAATTAAAAGCCATTTCAGAATTGTTTATTGTAGTGTTTCAGTATATTCAGAGAGTGAATGGTTGTAGGAGATTGGATGATATTCTTGAATCAAAATATTGTTATTTGATCTGCATTGAGAGTATAAGAGGATAACTGATTTCATGACAAATCCCACTTTTATAGCCATTACATAATAATTATATAATTGCCATAACGAAGCCCTGGTTTCTGACTTCACAAGAACATTCAGCATCTTTTCAGCTCAAGTCTGTGCTTGCTGAGCTCTGGCAGTGACATCCTGTTTAAACACAGAAGTTGCATATTTGTTAGCATTTCAGCTTGGAAATCCATCTCCAGAAAATTTCAACTTACTGCATTTCCACTTGACTCACAGAGCCATCTCGGGGCATGCAAGCTTGGATTTTTTGAAAGAAACTAAACCAGAAGATGTGCCTTGGAATCCAGCAGACATTTAGCCCATAAGGCAAGAGCAACAGTAGTCTAAACTAGGAATGCTTGTAGGAGCAGCTGTTAAGCCTTCAGCCTCGGTTGGTTTTTTACTCTGGATCCAGTCATCTTGGGCTGAGCTACTTGCTGTAGTATGGACATGGCTAATGAGAAGTACTACTACTCTGAGTATTAACAAAGCACAGTACCCAGAGTATCATCTTAAACTGTTGTCTGTGTATGTAAGAGGATGGTTAGGCCTCGGGATTTTGTGAAAACCTCCTGCCCTCCACAGATGCGATCATCCTGTACGAATTTCAAACCCAGCTGCTCCCACTGCATCCTTCCTCACGGGGTTAAGCAACTGTGATTACACTGTGTCCACCCTGAGTCAGCTGACAAGTTCCCATAGTAAGCAGCAGATTGACTTTAAGTTGGCTCTGCTGGCTTTTGAAGTGCCTAATGGAGTCGGTCCTAGCGGGATGTGACTGCTTCTCCAAGCACCTCCAACTGAGGAGTGGTACTTCCAGAGTGTGTGGAGAGCAGCCTGGTCTGCCTGAGGCATGGAGGGAGCCACGGTGTTGCTGTAGTGAACCCAAGTGCATTGAACAGTTTGCCCATGACATCAGGCTTAGTTCATCCTTCACTCTGAGCAACACCTAGAAACGTTTGTTTTCCAATGGTATTTTATTCTGACTATGAACAGACTGTACTTGAATGATCTTTCTCAAATTGTTTCCCTTAAAACCTTCTGTTCATTATAGCCAGCTGCTAAAGGTAGCACACACACCCCTCCGCTTGAAACAGAGCGGGAGGGGAAGGATTTAACCCTGAAGACCAAGAGTCCCTCATGAAAGCCACCAGACTGCTGCTGAACTTTGGGAAGGGGTGCTCTAGGATGCGGGATGCTGTGCCCTGTAGGCCTGGATCTCTGATGGTCCAGATGGGGATCTGCTGAAATACACCACAGCTCCTCCTCTACCCACACACATTCTTTCCAAATGAAGGCAACATAGGGAAAAAATAGCAGATGCCTCAGCCTCGTCTTGATGTGCACCCAGGATGCAATTTGGGTGTGTATCTGAGGCAAGAAATAAGTCTTTATGACCCCTGAATTATATGTATAATCACTAGCAACTGTGAAGTAGGAGTCTGTTTCCATGAAAAGAAGGGTTCAGATCTAGCAGGAGATTGGAAATGGGAGCAACAATCAGTCACAGGAGCAAAATTTTGCCTTCCTAAGAAGAAAAAGCTCCTGGCTCCCAACAGATCTCCTTGCTTCCACTGAGATCAATGATCATTCTGTCTTCGGGAACAGCAGGTGAACCCAGCAAGGGGCTGCAAGCTCCAATCTATGTCAGCGAGTCAGGCAATTAGGTGAACGTGCTGGCCTACAAAGCATAGCTCCTACATCAGCTGCCTTTTAGGAACCCTGTGATAGCAGCCACTTTGCTGAGCTTCTAGAAATACTCCAGATGCAGACTGCTCCCCTCAAAGAGCAGAACTCCCATGCTTAACTTTGCAATCATAATGTTCTTTTAGATTAGAATTAAATGGTTGAAATTGTCTAGGTTTAAAAAATTAAAACAACCCTAGGACAACATGAACTCAGCTCTTGCCCCAAAATTCATCATTGGCTCCAACTGCTGTGCCATTTGGGCTATCAACAGCACTGGGGTTCAGCTGCCTCAGCAGCCTGATAGTTGAAACCATCATGAAAAAGGTACAAAAGACTGTACCAGTGAATTTCTCAGATATTTGCTAAGAGCAGAGAAAAGGTGAGACAGAATTGCCCAAAAATGGAGATGAGATGCAATTGCAGGGTGTGCGTTGTTGACTGGAACACCCAAGATGCAGATGGGCTCCTTGGCAGGCAGTGCACACACAAACAGCATGGTTTTGAAAAGCATGGAAGGCAGCCACATTTTAATAGACTTTCTCCCTGTCCTCTTCTTAATCTTACTTCAAAGAAGAGGTCAGCACAATTCCTTTTCCCTGAGCCTCATTCTTGGAAATACCTAAGTCACTTAGACTCAAAATAAAAATAGGAAAACATAGACTACAAAAATGAGCTGGATGTGATCCCCTACCAAGAGGGATCACTGTTCTCGATCAGATTCTGCTGGCTCTTTCAGTATGAGGATTTCCTCCACATTTGACACTTAAAATCAGTCATTGGGAGAGTGATGGAGTAGGGGAGTGAAGGGAAAGCAGCAAAATAACAATTTGGTGCCTGCTAGAGAATGTGTCCTTTAAAGGACAAGAAAAGATAATAAAGTGTTTTCCTTTGTGTTCAGGAAATCCAGTATTTTCACACTAAGTCAGTATTAACATTTAAAAAAAAAAGCTTTAAAACATACAACCAGGTTTCATAGTTAAGATGGGAAAACATTTTTAATTGGAAATGTGAATTTAATCCCCTCCATTAAATGTAAAATATTTTAATACTTAACCTGATTGCTGCCAACTGCAATTTCCTATAATAAGGAATTATGAGGATAGAGAGCATTTCTTAAAGGCACATGGTTCACAGGAAACCAGCAAAGATTCAGGTCTACAAACTGCAGCTTCATCTATGAACATAGCAACTTGACCTCTTCCCACGTGTTAAAACTGGGAAAATTTCAAGTACTATTTTTTACAGGACATGAATTTTTTTTTTTTTTTTTAATACTTTTTTTTCTTTACTTGGACTAGCTAGTAACTGCATTATTAACAGCAGATATGGCAAAATGATACAGGCTTACAGCTAGGAAAGTCATATGAATCATCTGTTACCTGAACAAAAGAACAAAAGAAAATTCTTCTGGAGAAACTGAAGACCAATTTTACACAATGTATCTCTTCATTAATAATCATCTTGTATATCTAGCTATCTATGTATATATGTATCTATCTATCCCTACATATATGTCTACATTCTCTGTGTATGTACCTAAATTTGAGACACATTTCTGTTTCCCTATTTTTTTACATTAATTTTGTTATAACCTTTAGGACAAATCCTGCTCTCAGTTATGATTATATAAATTTTAACAACTTTGCTTGAAACCCAGGTTTGTGCAAAAATCCCCTTTTCCTTTCAGAACTGGGTTTTTTGCATGTGCGCATAAAATAACTCTATGCTGAGGACAAGATGTAGGCACCAACTGGCAACTGAGCTTCAAGAAAGTTATGTGAATTCACAAAGCCAATTTCTCACACATTTGGAGAAAGCAGCAGATTGAAAAAGCACTGGTTGCTGGCCTACAGCTAAGCAGTATACTCTGAATTCCACCTCAAGTCGTATTAGGAAGTGGTCATTATAAATTAACTTCCTGTACATCTCTCTACTTCAAACTGCTGTTCACTTCGTAACCAAAACTCTATCTAGAGAATGAAGTTTTATTTTTATCTGACTTTTTCCTTAAGTGCTATATATTCTAATTTCCTTCTCTTCCCTCCATGGCTGGCAACAGACCAGATCTTCATTATATTTGGAAAAAAGAAACAGCCCACTCAACCTTTCCCAGACCACATTGTCAGGACTCAAACACTTTGAATAAATCAAAATACTTATTTAAAAGTAAATGAATTCCCATTTATAATACAGCCTTCCACTGCTAACAACAGATCTGATCTCTGCAGAAATAATTCACTGTGAAAGAAGCAGAACAAAAAGGCTGAGATAGATAATTTCATCCTTTTTCCAGACACTTTGCTGGAGCCATCTCTGGCAGCAGCAGTTATGCTTGGCCAAAGGAAGAGAGGACAAGCCAGAGGGTGATTCTCATCTTCATGCTGGCCAAAGAGCTCCTCTTTCCCTCCTCTCCTGTGAGCAGATGGAAACTAGGGTGACTGGGATTGTAATTAAGCACATGAGCACAGAGAAAGCAGAGGAGAGAGAAGATCTGTACCTGAAAAATTCTCTTCTTGGACCTTCTGGCCTGGTCTGAGCCGGTATACCATTGGACACTTAGAAAAGGCACTTACAAGTCCAGGTTGGATATATCTGGGACAAAAGGTTCAAGGGAGGAAATTTTCAGATAAGAATCATCTCTCCTATCTGTTTACCCCCAATTTAATCATCTTAATAATGTAAGAAACACTGTAAAAGAAGCTTTCTCTAGGTCAGAGGAGTTTAATAGATACATACCAGGGGAAAAGGTAAACAGAGTAAACCAAGTGTTGCTGTCACTTTGTTCTCCTGAGACATTGCTGTCAGCTATCACAAAACAGACCATTGGTATTTTTAAAAATAAGAGCAAAGTTCCAACCTGCCACCTCTCCTTTTTTTCTTTTTCGTTTCCCTAGGGACAAGCATAGGATATCCTGATTTCTGATGTCACCAGTACTCTACAGTAAATCCCATTGTGGGGAAGACTTTTCTTGTCTTCTACCACTCTGGCAATGCCTATGCTGATCCAGTTTGCTGGGATGGTTTTGCACAGATTACCTGTTCTGATACCAGTTTTGAAAAAAAGTCCTAAACCAGAGGGGAAGGTTCTCTTGGAGACTGACAAATTACTGGGTTATGATTTCCAGACTAAAGTGATACATCAGAAGTGAATGGTGTTTCAAAGAACTTTTTCAGCATTATCTTCATAGGTTGTTTCTTTGGGGAAGCAGAATATTAGTTTGTATACAAGCCAAAATAACTCTTTGAAGCAAGATGAGGCAGTAGGTGCCAGAAAGGCCTTGTTCAGTTAATTGCAGTTTGTCTAAAACCACAATAATCTATTTGAAAATTTCCAAGTGAGATTTTATCCTTCACTTGAATTACCTCATCTGTTTAAGAAGGGTGTACTAGTTGGCTTTTATTCTTCCTAACTAACAATTATTTTTATTTTGGAGAAAATAATTTTTGTACAGCTAGGTTGCTGTTGCAGAGGACATACTAGGAACACTTTTCCTACTCTGAGACATGAAGGCAAGGATATACAAACACTTCTAATACCAAAACTGTGATTTTTAAGTCACTGTGCACATACTCTGATAAATAGTCAGAGACTTCCATTGCTACAGGAAATCCTTGCAGAGAAAGTCTTATCTGACTTCTTTTTGATGTCTGGGATAAACAGAAGAGTCTTGGGATGACTTCCTCTTCTAGGAGATAGTCTTTAGCATCTTGGCCTAAATCTCTCATTTTGGTCTAAGCAGGGTGAAATGGCTCAGGCAAACTGCTAAGGTTGGCAGACCAACAAAAGATGATCTTGCTCAGCTCTAAGTTTTTGAAGGTAAGTTATTTTCCAAGATGACCACTCTCACCTAGAAGAATTACGTTAGGTCTCTGTCACTGTGTGGCATGTTAAGAGGTAGGAATGGAAGTTGGTCAATCCTTTTCTTTAAGGGCTATCAGCCTTGACATGACTGTCTACCAGGATATGCCCCATCACAGAAACAAACCATCTGTCCAGACCCAGCTGAATGGAGTAGAGTATCCCCTGGTTTTCTACATTAAAGTCTCCCCTCAAACTGTTTCTAAAATTGGGTGCAATTTTCTTCTGAAGGAGAGACAGCCATTGGAGGTGGTGGTGAAGAAAGTTAGTTTGAGAAGTGAACAAAAATACATTAGCCATCTTTGTTCATTCACTCTATTTTTTACAGCTGCTCTAAGATTTGAAATTTGTCTTCAATTTAATTCATATTAAGATCCAAGATGAATCTTAATACTGATTGCTACTGTAAAGCATTTAAGAGATCTGCAGCAAATGTGCAGAGATCTACATTTCCATTTCATAGAATTGTAGAATGGTATTGGCTGGAAAGGACCTTTAAAGGTCATCTAGTCCAACCCCTCTGCAGTGAGCACGGACATCTTTAAGATCAGGTTGCTCAGAGCCCCATCCAATCTGACCTTGAATGCTTCCAGGGATGGGGCATCTACTACCTCCCTGGGCAACCTTTCTAGTGTTTCACCACCCTCACTGTAAAATAATTCTTATATCTAGTCTAAATCTACCCTCTTTTAGTTTAAAACCATTATCCCTTGTCCTGTTGCGACAGGCCTTGCTAAAAAAGCTGCCTCCCCCTTTCAGTACTGAAAGGCTGTGATAAGGTCTCCCTGGAGCCTTCTCTTCTCCAAGCTGAACAACCCCAGCTCTCAGCCTGGCCTCATAGCAGAGATGTTTCAGCTCTCTGACCATTTCTTGGGCCCTCCACTGGACACGCTCAAACAGGTCCAGATCTTTTTTGTGCTGAGGCCTCCAGAGCTGGACACAGTACTCCAGGCCAGGTCTCAGCAGAGCAGAGTAGAGCATCAATCTATCAACAGTCAAGAGCCTCTACCTGATACCATTTAAAAACCTTCAAAGCAACTTCTAGCTTTGAAGGGCTTATTTTAATTTTATCACCAAGTGGATGCACATATTGCATACTACATGCAGGTAACATATAAAAAGGAACTCATTTTAAATCCCTTTGTTTTTTTAAATCCAATATCAATTGCCAATATGACACCTTCCTACCTTGCTTGCCCTCAAAACATGAATTAAATTTCAACATGAATTGAACTATATCAAAAGATGGAGATTATGTTAACCCTGTGTGTCCAATTTCAGTCATAATTATACAAAGATTGATATGTAATATCTGCAAGTGTTGTGATACTACTTGAAATAAAATTTGGCAGTCCCTTCTGGGATAAATTTAATGCATATGTTGTATTCCACCCTATCAAGTAGAGAGAAGTGCAAATGCTTTTTATTTGAAAAACAACTGAAGGAGAATTAAATGAACTACAAAAGACATAAAAGTAAAATAACAAAAAGAGTCTTTAAATCAATTGGTAAGATAAATAATGTTTTTGAAAAAAAGGTCTATCTAAACATATAATAGACAAAACTGGAGTTAATGGGAATCTAAAAATGTTCTTTAAGAATAGAATAAGCTGAGCAGATGTACCAGTAGTTTCTAAACAGCTGAAAAAGGAAATTATAGTACAGTTTCCAAAACAGCACACAATGCTTAATTTTCTTAATGAAAGCAGACAAATATCAGATCTCTTCATAAAAAGGGTGACACAGTGGTCAGACTAAAGTCCCAAAGTGTTTTTCAATGCTAACAAGAATCAGTTGCTTTAAATAAATAATTCCCTTCTCACTGTGATGGTCCATTTCACCCGAGTCTTTATTTTCTGAGCCCATACTTCTTTTCCAGTGAGATTTAGATGGATGTCCAATGCCTCCCAGAACAGCTACTGAACATTTGCATGTGAGTGGCTACTCTAAGCATGATGGTAATATCCCCAAACAATTGGATGAGGGATGTTTATAACCAAGGCTCATCTTTTTTTTATTTGTTTGCTTGTGAGCAGTCTCTTTTATGTTCTGTTATTGAAGTACATGTGTCAACTGACTTAAGAGGACAGCCTTGTAAATGAGATCTTTGATCTCAAGGGTTTATTTTATCTTTGCAGCAAGGAAAAGTGAATTGAATTGGCTGGCAGAACTAAGCCCTCTCTTGTCTCTGTTCTACAGCTGCTGCATCCTTTTGGGGTCATCATAACTTCCATTTCCACCACTCAATACTTTCTTTTGCTACAGAGTTAAAAAGAAAGCTTCTCCAACATCTCATCATAACCTGCAGTAGAATGCTGAAAGCTTTACAACTCCTGGTTTATTATACAAACCATGCAGCATGATCCCACTGTTAGGTCTGTAGAAGGGATGTTTTTGACAAACCATTGAGCTGCGATACAGCAAAACTCTGATACCTCATCAGAAAGTAACCTTTAATAGAATATTCACTGACTTTTGGGGGAGTAAAATGCAGTCTAGAAAACTACTGCGGGCCAAAAAGAAGCATCTGCTGTGAGATATTGAAAGTATGTGATCCATCATCACTCTCCCATTATTTCTGTCGGTGTATAGAGGCATTAGCATTAGGGTCCACTGAGCTATCTACTACATGTACACAAAAAAAAGACCATGGGGCATAATAGTGATTTACTTCCTGATTCAGATCACCAATATGATAGTGTCATCATATTCTTACCACCTGCACTTAATTTCCATTCCATATTTTCATTACAGCCAGTGTCAGCTACTACAGAAATAATGTTCAATCAAAACTACTTTGCATGTCCTTTCCCCCTCCCCTTTCTTAGTTTGATGTAATTTTACTACATTTTTTTCCATCTATATTATTAAAGAAGTAACAAACACATGAGAACCTTGCAAATGGGTTTCATAATAGGTAGATATCTGTAAAAAACCAAAAATTTTTAATGGCCTCAAATTAATTGCATATAGAATATCCAGGCTTAGTCAGGATCTATTGCACTCAGGATAAAGGTAGAAAAGTTTTCTATTAATATGTTTCAGCAAATAAAGTTTAAAGCATTATTTTTCAGGAATTCTACTTGAATGCTTAAAGCCATTTATACATGGAGGAAAAAGTATTCTCCACATAGAGTTGTCTTATGAGGGACTGCATCCACAGAGGTCAAAGTCATGCTGGGGATCTTACTGTTTTTCAGATCATTCAGCTCTCCTGGCCGCATTTGCAGAATTAAAACAGTCTTGCACATTAGTATCATATAGTACAAAGAAAAAATCCACATACCTGTACATAAAACTTAAATTGTGTGCTCCAGAATTAAACAGACAGTGAGATGCCATGCCTAGATCAAGTTTACTTCTTACACGCCCAGCATCTGAAAATGATGAAATTCTAAATTGACAAAAAAAAAAACAACAAACAAACAAACAAACAAACAAAAACCCAAAAAAACACCCACCAGGTTCATTCTATGGGCAGTAAATGCTTACAGGTTAAAAGCCTGTTAACACAAGGGGAACAAGGTAACAACTTTTATCCCTTTCTCCTAACCATGAATACTTACATTTCTTCTTTTGAGTGGCTATGATTCAGACAGAAGGAAGGATAAGAACGTGTCTGTGGAAACACATCCCTTTTGCAGAATGAAGCCCAGGTCTCTGTTCAGAAAAGTCTCATGTCTGTGAAGGATGTTGAAAGAAAGAAGTCTCTAGCCTAGTCTCAAAGTCTCTAGGAGACTCAAAGGATGTAAATAACTGGCAAAGAAAGAACATGGTTTAAACATGAAGATACAGGGACATACAAATTTTTCCTTAGTTTAAGGAATTTGACAAATTGATGGGAAAGTATCAGGCTGAACTCTTTCTAACTTCACAAGCTCGTTACAGAATATCAAGCTTAATACTGATGAAGAGCTGCAGCACAGAAGATGGGCTGAACAAACCTTATCTTATTAAACCTAAAGTTTAATACTGCAACACCAAACTGGAGCCTACCTTTGGAATTTAAGGATTTTCTGCCTCTTTGCTGCTGTAACAGACACTCTTCACAAATCTGGTTTAGCTGGAATTGCCTTGTCATCAGTAGAAGAGTTGCAGTTACCTAAGAAGGGAAGGACTTACCCCTAAGAGTTGCACTTCTGGTTCCTCTCCATACTCACTAGGCTGAGCAGAGAAAATCCAAAGCAAAATGAATTATCATGTCATAACAAAAGAGTGGTTGTGGGGAGGAGAGGGGTTTCTCAAATGCAAGTTTTATGCTATTGTTCAGAACAACCCATTCATCTTGCCCAGGAGGCTGCTTTAATGCTTTTGTGAACATAACAGGTTCTCCAGCTAAAAATGCAATAAACTATGTGTTATTTTGAGATACTGGAATAACTGTGTTGAGTATGCTCTTTTCCTTTTTGCTTTATTTGCTCTAGTGTCAAAACCTCTCATCTGTGACCACACAAGTGTGTATCTACCAGCTGCAGTACGTTTGGATAACACTTTACAGAAAACATCAGAAACTGGATCTGTAATCACCTCCTTAACTGACCTGCTGGAAACAACATTATCTGGTTTAACTTCTGTTTGTCACCAGGGACTTGTCTGTAGGGACCATCTCCCAGTCAGCCTTCTGTTGGGCTGCACTGGATACAATTATTCTTTGATTTACCTTTGAACATGTGGGCTTTGTTTCTCTTTTTCTGTGTTTAAAATTAGACTTTTCCAGAGGCTGTATTTACAGCTTTTCCAGAGGAAATAAGAAGTGTCTTGTTATGTTTGATTTATTAGAAAGTTCCATAAGGAAGCTCTCACACAATGGAGTACATCTCCTGCAGGGAAAATGTAGAGAACTGAAAACAAAACTCAAAATCTCCCATGAGCTAAAGTAACTCTAAATAAACTACTTAATAAAGGAGGGCAGGCTGAGTAATAAGGCCACTTATGGCAGAGAGAGAGCTCCCATTTACAGCACTTCACTGGCCCAGGATCACACCTCAGCCTTTAATTATTAGCTTTGGAGTTGGCAACCTATCTGAATTCTGATGGTAATGACATCAGCTATGAAATATCATTTCTGTCTAAACAATTTACATATATATATGTGTGACACAAAGCAAACAGTTCTATTCAAGTTCTCATTATTATTATTATATACAAAATATACAGAGAGTCTGAGCAACTTAATATTTTGATATCAATATTGATTATATTTTACTACTTTTTATTTTTTTTAAATTAACTATATCCTTCATTGGTGGTCAAATGTTTGAATGACAATATATAGAACCATTCAACACTTGTTGACAGTGACAGATACACATATATTCACACACATTCTATGCAATAATCACTTAGCATATGATGTTAAACATACCCTACACAAGCAATTCACATTTTTTATGAAACAAGACTCCTTGAAATCTTTAA
The DNA here is from genome assembly GCA_024605025.1 of Megaceryle maxima. Taxonomy (NCBI): domain Eukaryota; kingdom Metazoa; phylum Chordata; class Aves; order Coraciiformes; family Cerylidae; genus Megaceryle; species Megaceryle maxima. The sequence continues at coordinate 45,820 of JANHGN010024435.1, forward strand.
TTTTCTGAAGAATTTGTGCCATTTTCATGCCATTAGTGGACAAATAGTAATAGCCATAAATCCTACTAATTTATAACACTAAGTGTTTTGGTTTTTTTTCTTTTCCCACTGGGAAGACTTTTGCTGTCTGGATACCATCGGGCTTTAATTCATTTTTTATGGATGGTCTCAAGCAAGGGAGAGGTTTGAGCCCCAGCTCTTGCTAAAAAGAGGGCAATCAGAAGACACATTCACCCTTGCTCCTTACTAGTACTCTTGTTAAATGCAAATTTTACCCTTTACAGAACACAATTAAGGATGAAGGACAAATATGTCACCTCCCACCCACATTTCTCATCATGGGTGAATACAACCTCTTTCCTACTCTCCTTTGACTCTCCTTTTCTTTTGAAAGTATGCTTGTGAGTGTAAGAGAGCACAGTTCCGACAAGAGGGATTATTTTCAATACATTACGTAACTTTAAGCTAAAAATGAATGCAAAAATTTATATACCAAGACAGCTAGCACATAAAGAACAAGTATTGTGAGTCTGCTCGGTGTTCAACAGTGTTTAGCAGTTCTGTTTCTAGACCAGCTGAGCTGCAGAAACATTTCACATTAGACACAGACAACTTAAATGGAAACATGCTATTTGCAGAATGATTACTTTTTAAATGATTAAATATAAAACAATCATGAAAATTAAATTTAGTGGTTCAGTTATGCATTAACTGGAAAATCCAGCATACGAACCAGTTCTAAACAACTTGGTAAAATGAATCCTTCCTTCCAAGAGGTCTGAGTACTTCTCAGCTCAGAGCCATACTATCCTCAGAGCGGCATCATGGGTGCCACCTAAACCCTGCAAGTCACCAACACAGCACACAGAACACATCAGATGATATATTTGATAAGGACTCCTATTTTTAAATGACACTGAAAATATTTCCAAATTAAATTTCCAAGTTCAAGATCCCATGAAGTCTGAATGATCACAGCCAAAGTAGCAATGCAGCTGAAGCCCGGTATTAACGTTCATACATAAAAAATAACTCACTACTGTTTAGCATTTTTTATTGAAGTGCAACACAGATACTTTCCCTGAAACAATAACTTCAAAACATTTATGGGCATAGCTGTCAAAAATATTAAATACATACATTAAAAAAACCTCTAAAACATCAATAACAAACTAAGATGTAGTCACAACATAATTTCTCCATCATTTACAGTATTTATCTCAAATACTGTAAGAAGATGCAAGTCTGAAAATATATATATTTTAAGCAATCACAGAGCATAGGAAATATATGAAAATACCCACTAAAGTTTGGCACAATATAAATATTCTACCCTAAGAGAAAAAACAAGTGTAGTATTTTGTGTGACACAGATCATTATTCATCACAAATCATTATATTACATCACAAAGCTGTTCATGCAACAGCAGGTCTGGTTTTAGTTGGGAAAAACATGGTTAAAGCTTGTGAGTGGGGGACACAGTGGTCTGTCAGAACGCATGTTTAGGTACTTAGCCATTTAATTTAGCTGGATAAAAAACAATGTAATGTTTTCCTGTTGTTAAACATTGCCATCTGTATCTCTGGCACACAAATTAAAAAAAGAAGGGTGTGACCATTAAAAGTACATGTCCTGAGATTTCCTTCTTTGGGGGCAGAGAGGTTAAAATGGAAAAGCTGATCTGTGTATAAATCAGGAACACATGTGGTAATGAGAACAAACAGCAGCCAACAGGCAGGCAAGCAAATGTCTCCAAGCACAAAATGAGATGGACAAAAATACCATCTACTGGAAATTGAGCAGAGCAACTGATTTTCACTTTGAAATTGCTAAGTTGAATCAATTCTATTAAGTCTTCATATTTAGTAATTACTAACAGAACCAGAGGAAATGGTCTGAAGTTGCAGCAGGGGAGGTTTAGATTGGCTATTAGGAAGAAATTCTTTACAGAAAGACTGGTGAGGCACTGGAACAGCCTTCCCAGAGTGGTGGTTGAGTCACCATCCCTGGAGGTATTGAAGAAACGGGTAGACCTGGTGCTTCAGGACATGGTCTAGTGGCAGGCATGTAGGGGCTTATTTTTATTTTTTAACTCTGAGTTTTAGAACTTGGTTTAACTCAAAACTGTCTGCCCAGTAGTGCAAAGTAGCATTGTTTTAGCATTAATACTGGTTTCTATGTGTAGAAAATCAGAGGTGATCTTAATACGTGTACAAGGATCTATGTGTTTAGTATCTGACTGAAATAACAAAACAGTGCAGACATGAGTAGACTTCTTAAAGCTATGAAATGATTGTGTCCACAGCCTACCTCCTGGAAGTAGATACCAACAGCCACTCTCCTACTCAGGCTGAAACAGTTTTGCTTGATTTCTTCAGAGTTAAACAGAGTATTTAACATAGTAAGTTATGATTCCCTTAAAACTAATATACCACAGTTATGAATAATAATCCTTTGGATGCAATGCATCTGATGTACCAGTGGCAGGCCCCTCCCAATATTATTTTGATTAAAATAAGTCTTCATCTTCACCTTAAGACTTGTTCCTTGACACAGAAAAAATAAAGAAAATGTTACAGATCACAAAGCACTGAATTTTCAAGTGTAAAGTCATACCAAAATCTTGATAAATTATCATTGATGTCATAGGTGAGCAATCGGTCAGGAACATCATTATGGGTGCCCTGTACTGCTAACACATGTGGTGCTAGGGCAAACGGTACATCACTCAGCAGATCTGACATGAAAGGGCTGCTTTCCAGGTTTTGACTCCTTTCATTTCCCACCTCTGGACTTGATACAGTCAACTGTGATCGGTGCTTTGTATTTATCTAAAGAGAACAGAGGAACAGAAATTTGGACATTACAAATCAAGTAGCTAAAGTTTTGTACTTAGAACCATCACAACCTACTAATAAATGAAAACAAAAAATAAAATAATAAATCAGTTTCACAGTTTGGTTCAGGAAGATCTAAAATAGCCATTTTTAATACATGTCAGTATAATTTGGTCGGGTTGACATGAATTAGGGCTAAAACAATAGATATTTTAAAATGATTAGTGAGATTTCTTCACCTAATATCATTCTGCATTTATGAAGCTCACAAGGTTGGTAGGAGTTTTAGTCATTATGTCCAGTTTTCTTCATGGGAAATTACTTCATAAAATTTCTTTCATAAACTGATGAGGCTCCATCTTTTGTTTCCCCTTGTGCATTTTCAAAAGTTGTCCAACAAATGCATTACTGATGATTAAAAAAATGCTCCAATTCCAGTTATTTCAAAATATTAATTATGTTGCATTCCAATTGGAAATGGAATTGCATGACTGGCTGGTGAGGTCTATTAGATATGGCAATATATGCATTGACAAACAGATGCTTTATAGAAAGCCACAGTTAACAAAACTTAAAAAAAGCAACAAAACCACCTGAACCAAAACAAATAATGAAATTTAAAACTCTGTATAATTAACACAAAAAGCCAGCAGATAGGATGCTGGACCCAACAGATTTGAAAGCTTTGATACTGGCTTATCAATAGGACCTTATTAACTGTCTATCCTAAAACTTCTACTGTTTTAAAAATAAAGACTATTTACTCTGCCTCTTGAAATCAAATCTAAATTGTTCTACTATTAATAGCAATAAAATGCTATGCAAACTGATAGCTCTCACCTCATCTCTAGCAGTAAGATGCCTGTTATATGGATTTCTATTTTGTATAAACAAATACACATAAATATTCTGTAATTTGTTCAAAAGTGCTTAACAAGTCATATCAGAGCCAAGAACATTAGACATGAATTTTTGACTGTAGTTCTGACTTCTCTCTTTCAACCCTCCACACACAACAGACAGCCAGAAAAAATCCAAACCTTACACTGTTACTCGGGAAGGGAGAGCAGTGAAAGCTTTAATTGCCAATTCGGTGGTCAACTGTCATAAGAGTTAAATGGATCTAGTTGCACAGAGGTTGCTTTTATCCTAAATTGTCATGATTTGTAGGGGAGTTTTGCTGCTCAAGCTCTAATCCGTGCTGCAGCTGAATGTTACAAACCATGGCCGTTACAAAGAACCTGAGGTTGTGGCTCTCGCTCCATAAGCTACTGGGAGAAAGAAATAAACCATGGAGCATTTATTGAGGTGGTAGTATTTGCTTGTATTACATCAGTCCATATTCTGAAGGGAGGAGCTGAGACAGAAAACCCCAAATGAAAAACAGGAAAAGGTTCATTTAGGAATCTATTAAACAAGACTTTCAGAAACCCTTCTGCTTCTCGCCACTCCTACGTTCCAGGGAAAAATGATCCCTTACTTGCTGTCCTATTCCCATAGCTCAAATGATAATCAGAAATCCCTAGAATCTAATGTTTATTTTGTTTGGCAAATTATACTTTTATGAACACCTGTTTATATCTTAATTGCCTCACAAGCTGGATGAACTCAATTTACAATGCAAATTAGGCTATCATATGGTAAAACTGACTTCAAAGAAGGAAAAAAAAAAATGGAGTGAGCATAAAGTATCTTGGATTTTCTTTTTACCTCCAGAAACATTACATTTGTTTGAAGGGTGCCAGATGAGCAGCCCCAGAAATGAAAACCCTTTCTGCACACAACAGATACCAAGTATTGACAGAGTTAGACCAAGAACCAGCTTTTCTTATTCTCAAGTCCTACTCCACATTTCAAAGCAAGACTGCAGTAAGGAACGATGCATTACATGAGAATTATTTTACTGTTAATCATCATTTGACCATACTCAATCTCTGCATACTGACAGTGACATTCTTAATAGTCTATAGATTCTGAAACTATTTGAATAGTCAAAACAGAATCATAAATAAAGGCTGAAATCACTGGGAGCAACATAGTACAGATAGGTCAGGAACAAAGAAGTGTGAGGTCAATACAATAAATGCCATAACCTGATCTCAGTTCCAATGGTCTTTGGGTCCCAGTCCACCCAATCCCTCATGAGAGGGTCTTGAGTCCCATATGATAAGATGTTTACAGCATAAATGAAATAAGGACTTTGAGGTTTCCTACTTCAGTTTCACACATAAACCACTACAGTCTCTCCCATGAAAATGGATATTTTTCACTAGCTTAAAATGTTCACATTCACTTTTTCATTTATAGCAAGTCACATTTTATGTTACTGTTATTGCACTGACAATATTTCCCAACAAATTATGCAATGGGAAAAGTACAAAACCTGGGGAAGATAATTATTTAATTCAGTATGCAAACCCTAAATATGGTAGGAAAATGCTGACCAAAATTAACCAGGAAAGTTAAGTGAAGATAGGCTGCTGGAAAACTCTCACATTTGTAGTTTAACTCCTTGAATACTGTGGAGCCCACCTCTTTATCTAGTACACAGAGTGTCATATACATTATGGTACAGATTATATTTTCCATTAGGTATCTATATACAAAGAAAAAAGTTCCTGTCCTGAACAATTCAGGTTGCAAGAAGTAATTTTTCAGTTCTGCCTAGCACAGGCACTGCAGGCAGTCATTGCCCTCTGCTATGCTGAGCTGTTTCTGAGCATTCTTGTAGCAATATTTAGATATTGGCTTCGTCTGAGATCTTATCAAACTAGACATATTTTTGTACTTCCAAATCATAAAGATGTCCTTTAAATGGGTTAAACCATATTTCACTTATATGCTGGAGAATCCACATCAGTGAAAAGACCTTGATGAAGCCAACCTGACCAGCAGGCTTTTATAGGGACTGTGGTAAGATAATGAAGAACTGGATGCTCTAGTAGAGAACATCGATCACCCATCAGTGCTGAGGTCACCCAAGCTAGTTACAATGCAAACACCAGCACAAAGCTATGTGATGTGATCGAAGTCAAGGTTATGAAATGGCTTATGTTTTCACGCATACATTCTTCAAGCATATATAGAACTGCAAGTCCTAGAGAATTTGATATCCCACATTAGTCACACTGGTTTCTGCTTAAATGCCTAACTTATCTATCCAGAATACGATCTATTCAGAGCATTTTCTCTGGACATTACCTAAACAAAGCACTGCCAAATGCTATGACACACAATCCTGCTATGAGAAATATTAATTGAATGCATTTAGAAGATCACCAAACAATTTGCATTTCACCAAACACAAGAGAGACAAGAAGTCAGTTAAAATTACAGAAGGTATAGTAATCAAATTTAATTCAAACAAGCAAGGTGTTTTCTTCTTTCTTGCTTTTCAGTCCAAATGAACAGGGATAAAAGAAACAGTGCAGAAACATGTATGGAGGCTGGCCAACAGATACTAGCTGCACTCTGACAGCAAGGGCATTCTATGTTATTTGAAAACCAACAAACTATAAAATTATCCTCTAAAGTAAATTTGTCCTTTCTGCTTGTTTTTTTCAACTGCTTCTCAGCTGCCTTTAAAAACATCTAATTTACTGCATCTCTGCATGCTAACCATGAAGGCTGCCAAGAACCTCGTAAGGAAGAAAAAATGCATAGTTTACAATGTACTGAGAAGCTGGATTTACAGTGCTCTGAAGGAGAATCAAAGACCAGTGCTACCATCCAAACAACTGAACAAGGATTTCTAACAAAAAAAAAAAAAACAAAAAACAAAAACAAACAAAAAAAAAATCATTAAAAGAAATTTGTACTTTCTGGAGAAAAAAAAAAAAAAGTGCTTCCCCCCCGCCGAAGCAGACCCTTTTTCTTTAAAAAGACTGCCTTGAGAAACAAACAGCACGTTCGAAAATATTTAGTAGATATCCAGGAATATCAAAATTATGAGAGACCAATAATAGCACTATCAGTGATATAGAGATATTATCTTTATTTCAGGCAATTTTGCTGTATTACAACAACTAGTGTATCATAATGTATTTATTTATTAATACATTGTCGTGAATTTATTTTAATAATTTATTTAGCATTATGCAATTATTTCTGATGTATCTAGAAATGGAAATTGTCTTAAGGGGCCGTTCTTCCGGTTTTGTTTCAGCTTGTGACTTTTAGGGTATTTACTGGGCCTTTTTAGAAAATTTATAGGAATTCCAGTGTATTTCCATTGAGGACAGCAATTCACTTTTTAGATAAGAGCAGTTCTGGCAAATTGGAACAGAAGGGAAAAGAAAACTTACTCAGAAGGTGCTATGAACATTTAGCACTTCGTATTCAAAAACTTGAGCTAGGAGAAAAAGTTCAGTAAATCCTTGCTGGAGAGGGGAAAGTGTAGATGACATGACAGCTTTTAAATGTCACAAAAAACCCAGCCCAAAACATCAGTAACAAAACACCCCCACACTCCTGAGAATGTTCAGAAAACCTCACATGAATCATGAGAGCTGCTATTCTTTTGAGGCATCCCCTCCAGGAACTCCAGAAAAAAAGTTAATTCTATCCAGGAGAACAAAAGTAGATAGAAGTGGTGGAGACCTTGCAGTAGCTTGTTGTAGTATCCAAAATGCTTTTGGTTATTTGCTTGCTTTCTTAACAGGAATGCAGTGAATGGGATTGTAATACTAGCCTAAGATCGGTGTTGTCTTCAGGACAGACTTCCACGCTGAAAGTTTCGGATGAGTAGGCCACATGTTTTTTTCCCATTTATCAATATTGCTGTTCAGAGTAAAACAGAACCAGATTTTAAAATAAGCATTTAAAATACTTCTAATGATTTGTGACAGTTTAGATATTTTTCTTTTTCATTTTCCTCTTTAAAGCACACTTTTCAGCTGTTTCTTAGACTAGAATGGAATCAAGGTCAGGTTAATGTTGCTGAAATCTTAAAAGAAAAAAAAAAAATCTAACAAAACAGTGAAGAGTACCTCTGACATTCTACTGTTTTTCACTACTATAGCAAAACTCCCCACAGAGTAGCCTGGCCTGCAAAGAACAGTAGGGGAATCTTTGCTAAGATACATTTTCAGTATCTATAATGATGCACATTTGTACATCCTTATTGTCATTAAAGCAATTAGAAAAGTGTAATTATTCAGAACTGGCTTTTCATCTAATGTAGGAACAATTTGATATTTTAAATGCAGAATGAACATTCTGTAATTAGCACACGAACCTTGCCCTCTCAAACAGCTAAACCTGTTAATCTGCAGAAGGGAAGAATTGCGAGGTTGTCATTTGAACTCTGGATACTCTGAATGTTGCACAGTTAAAGTGTGTTAGCTTAATTAACCTAGTAAATGCTAGAGATGCCTGTGAGCTTTATTTATGAAACACTTACAGAAAGCAATTCTATCCTGAAAAGTACACTTATGTATCACAAAAGACTGCATAACTAGCATCTAAAACAATTCTGTTCATCCTATATTGTTTTTTTTTTCATTAACAATTTTGCAAACTCAAAGTAGGACAAGATTAAGGTTCTGGTTTTACTCAATGCCCTATAATAACTATTGGACACAGGAAATATTTGGATGGGTGGTGGTGATAAATTTAGCAAATATATTGACCTTAATTTAACCAAAATTGTAAAATGATATTTTTATTCTTAATTCCTACTTTTATTCCTCTATTACTAATTCCTATCATTTAATTATTTCATTCGGTAATTGTTTAAAGACAGAGACCATAATGTGTCAAATATGGGCAAGAGAAACCATACCATTGTGAACAAACAGGGATAAGATGCAACATGAAGAAAGACTGCAGAACTAAGAGAAAGCAGAAATAAGAAGGAAGCAGAGAAGGATTCTAAATCTTTACTTAAAATGCTGTCTTAATTTCCTACCATAACTAAAATAATCATACTCTTCTCTTTCCTTCCATCTGAACCAATTTTAGCACTTTCGAATCTGGTAATTGAAGAGCTGTATCAGCGTTTATGCCCCTCAGTAGCAGGATTCCTGTTCTTGCTGCCTCCCTTTGCCTCTCTGAAGGCCCCTGAGCTTAAGCCACTGTTCTAACGGGTGCAATTTAGACAACATTCCCCTCTGCAACATGGATATGGTGATAAGAATTATCTCAGGAGAAAGAAAGAGGTGTGGGTTCAGTAAGGAACAGTTTATCTAGTTCCTCTGTTCCTTCAAGGTACTCTGCGAGCTATTCATAGCAAAGATCTCATACATTATAAGCAACTTGAACAACATTCAGCACATTGTGCTTCTGCCAGTGTCAGGAAATGTTACTAACCAGGCCAGATTGTTGTTGTTTGTTAGTTTGTTTTTTGGTTGGTTTGGTTTTGCCCTTTTTTTTTGTTTGTTTGTTTTTAATTTGGTTGTTTGGTGGTTTGTGGTTTTTTTTTTTTCTTTCTGTAGCATGTAGGCTGAAAGATTTAAAAGTTCAAGAAAATTACTATAGTAAGTAAATGGCAAGCCAGAAGAACTGTAATTGAAAATGCAGGCAGCTCTAGACATCCAGCAGTGCATTCCACAGCTACAAATCAGAAGTGAAGGACAAGTCAATAAATTGCAAAATGAACAGAGAAGTCTGATAAATGCTGATAATGGATTTGTTCTGTAACTTCAGTGTCGGCCAAAAGCACACACAAAAAAAGCACCTCCATTCCTGATGTAATACAAAACTCAGATAACTTTTCAATATAGCCAGAGAATATACTAAGAAATTATTTTTATATAAAACTTTAATTGCATATTGAAATAAACAGTATTTAAACTGAAATTTAACAGCTACATTTGGTCAATGTAGCTAGTGACAACAAGATTTTAGTTTCTCTCTACTTCTCCAAGCAAAACAATATCCTGCAGACTTTTTGGGAAGCTGATCACCTGAATAGGAGCAGCTTAGACAAGCTGGGTCTCTGCCTCCATGTCTCTACCTCGTGTTCCAAATCCTTGCTATTGTGTAGAAGCTCCCACATGGTAACCTGCTATCACGGGAAAAAAATGACAGCTTCTCTGTGATGGTGGATGTGCATGGAGCAGAATGTCTAAAAAAGAGGGACAATATTGCATTCTCTCATTATTCTGCTACAGGTTTCGAAATCCATGGACTTGAATGGGAAAGCAAGATGTCTACTTAAGAACTTGAAGAATTAAATATAAAAGACTAGTAAGAAAATAATTAGCAAACATGGTTTCACAAAAATTACATTTTTTCAGGAAATTGGAACAACTGGGAAAAGCCTTGTAAATCATAACTTATTGTTTTGAGAAGAAAAGGAAATCTCTCCTTGAGTAATTGAGGTAGTCAGCTCCTATGACTCCCTAGAATGTTAAGATCAGCGAGAGGAAAAAGACAGAGGGGTAACAATTTCTGTCTACAATAAGAGGAAAGGGAAAGTAAATGATCTTTGAGTTGGTTTTCAGAAAAAAAGCTAATTAAGTAGAATGAACAGAAAAGAATTACCAGTCTGAAACCTAGGTGAAGTTTCCTCCAGCAATACCTGCAAACAACGTCCTCAGCCATACTTTCAGAAGTTTTGCTAGGTAACTAAAGTCCTGGATCTTCCTAATGGTCTCTCTTCTCAGTCTTGAAGAATGTAAATGGATTCTAAGACAGATGCATGAATAAAAACTGATGTACTAAGTGCTTTGTTCTGAGGTTTTTTATTGTTGTGCTGAAAACCCAAGCGTGTGGCAAGGCTAGCAATATGTCCTATATACAAATTAAAAATATTCTAATGCCAAAAAAGTGAATTAGGCAACCATCTCCTAACACAACTTTCCACCTGCACTCTCCACAGAGAATCAAGTCAGTAAGAGAAAGGAAGGATAGACACTTGACTTTAAGTTCCTCCTTACACAGTCTGTAGCTGAAGCACTTGTCAAAAGCACCTTCACCAAACAGGTTACCAGGAGCCAGAGCTTTAATCTACAAACAGTAGCAAAACTGAGTTGTCCTCAGTATCTACTGCTGAGGCTTTTGAGACGCAGGAACAAAAGCATGATGAGTAGAGGACCAAATAATTAAATAAATAAAGGGAAACAAATATCAGTCATCTCTTTTGAGTAAGGTAGCCTCTTTCAGACTCTCTCTCAGGTTCTCTATGAAAGGAAGATAACTGGACCATAATGAAAAGGACAGAGGGTAGTTTTTTTGCTTTTAAAATAGATTTGGTTTTATCAAGTAGGACTACTAATTGGATTACAACACTAGAGAAGTATTCTTAAAATTTGTAATACTGTGGAACAAAGGAAAAAGAAATTTGCAAACAAATAATTTCCATTTTATCTTGTATTTTTAAGAAGAGCAGAACAAAATTTGACTACATGCTACCCAACGCGCAACCTTTCACACGTCTGATACAACTGAGGAGTAGTGAAGTTTTGGGGAGTATTTAAGGCAGAAATTACAGCAGTTGCATATTGTTGTGAAAGGATCCAACCACAGTGATGCAAAGTACAGAAAAATATATACCTGTCTCATCAATATTAGCATTTTGGACTGAAATGAGGCAGTTTTCACATCATGCTTCCTTTTCATTAAAATGAATTACCTACCGCTGTTTGAGGTGGATTTTATTGTTTATTTGGTTTTTTTTCCCCAGAAAGTGGCAGTGAAACTAACCTAAAGACATTGTTATTTTTCTACTTGGTGCTTAGACTAATTATTACTAAGCTTCCCTATACTACAGTCTTTCAGCTACCATTTTATGCTAATGCATCACGTTGTAAATATCACTGTAGCATCAGGCTGTATTAGCACACAGTCTCATCAAGTGATGTATCATCCACATTGCATTTTAGATCAATTTTAATACTTGGAAAGCCCAGAAGGGTTGCTCCCAGAGGCAGGATGACTGACCAATCAATCTGTTGACAGCAGCAAAGTGAACCATCATTACTGGCTTTTAGTCCAACCACATGTGTTTGGGGAAGAGATACAAGATAATCAGTAGTTTTATCTGGGGATTAAGCTAGTCAGAAGATCCCAAAATTGGAGAAAGGCTAAAAAATGCAGTGGGAAGATCTGGGCATCCAATTTGATCATCATCTGGTACAAATAAGCATTCAATGTAACTGAATAAGCACACAATTAAGTTAAGTCTCTGCCTAAACTAAATATGGAGGTATGTAAAGTGTGCTTCTGGATACATGTGCCTCGGTCAGTATTCGGAGTATATGTTTCTCTCTACTAAAGTCTAGCTCTCAAAATAAAGAGGCTGCCAATCAGGTCAACTTTACTATTTTAGGAACTATTAACACATGGATACATACATTGCTATTTATAGGGACTAAATAATGAACCTATATCATGCTTTCATGCCATTCTTTCCCTCCAGGAAGTGATTTTGTCCTCTGTTCATCTCTCCGCAGGACAAAGGATGCCAGAGAGACTAGCGCAGGTGCTTTTTCACACTGGAATTTTATATGGGTTGGAAATTCCATGGGAAACGTTCCTGGTATATAACACACAGT
>JANHGN010024436.1:0-13922 GCA_024605025.1 Megaceryle maxima
TTTTTCCTGTCTGGAGATTTTTTAAATCTTTTTGCCTGTTCTGTACATATTTAGATGTCTGCGGTGATATTTAGAGGAATAATTCCAACAACAAACACTAAAAAGGAAAACAGTTTCATAACATTGCACGTTCTTTTCTTAATGGTGGCAGTTTTCAGTCTCAATATACCCTAAGGAAGAGGGGGAATTTGATACTAAATATTTTGTAAATGTGTAACCTCACTGTATAAGAAGGAGTAGCAACTGTGTAACTGCCTGTAAACATTTCATTTTCTTTCTGTTCTTTAAAAACTCTTGAGGGATGTTTCACAGAAGTGAAGTAGGTAACATGGGGATTAAATCTCAAAATAGACTGAGGTGTCTAGTGCAACTTGAAATTAGTCATTGTATTTCTCTTTCCAGGGTATTAAGAAAGCTGAGTATTTAATGGGAGTTACAACTATGTCAGGAAAAATTAAAGAGATGCTGAGAAAAGCAGCATGTTTGAAAATACCCTTCTTTTTTTTTCTGAGCACTTCTTTGAGCAAGCCACCTCTGGGAGCATGGTCTCCAGAGTATAAACTAGCTTTCTGAAATTAGCCATTATTCCCTTGGGCTGTCCTTTACCAATACTCTCTTATTTGAGGAAGAGGAGAGCAAGATGGTACAGCAAACATTTCATGTAACATCTAGCCATTATGGCCCCTGTACAGAAACTGAAACAGACAGGCTTAGTTTAGATCTTGGCTTCCAAGGTTTAAATTCCATGTCTGTGAGGAAAATGGCTTAAATGTACACACAGAAAACAGCACCTGTAACTAAGCTATACACCTCTCCAGCTGAAGTGAAGGCATTATACAGCAAGAGCCACAGATCCAGAACAATGAGACCAAAACATTGGCTAGTGTGACTTGGCAAAGCCCTATTTAAGGGACACGGGGATTTCAGGAATTCTGCATTTTAATTATTGCAATCAGTGAATAAAAATTTCTTCGTGCATGGACAAAAAATGTACTACACAGAGAGCTCACTAAGATGTAAGCAGAACCCCTCTTCCCTCCCTTCTGAGAGCTTACATGAGACTTGGATCATGATCATTTCACCTGATAAAGGAAAACATCTCCTATAGCAGTTTTTCACCTCCACACAATGTAATGGTGCAAAAAAAGAGCTTCACTTTGTCACTGCTTCACATGCCAAGCCCCCACACTTGTGACCACCTACCAACAATATCCCAAAATAAATCCAAACTTTTTGGAGAAGGTTGCTCTGTCCCTCACTCTGGTATTTTTTCCAGAATTTCAGTCAATATTTTCATTTGATGTGAGCCAAAGGAAATTTTTAAATGGAGGACAGTTCATCCAGAGTGAGTTCTTGTTTGTAGCCAAATAGACATAGAATCACAGAATCATAGAATGACTTAAGTTGGAAGGGACCTCAAAGATCATCCAGTTCCAACACCTCCCACCAGACTAGGTTGCTCAGAGCCTCATCCAGCCTGGTTTTAAACTCTTCCAGGATGAGTTGTCCCCAACTTCTAGTGTCTCACCCATTTTAGTGTCTCACCACCCTCACAGTAGAGAACTTCTTCCAAATGTCTAATCTAAATCTACCCTGATCTAGTTTAAAATTATTGTCCCTTGTCCTATCCATGTGTGGACAGAGACACGTTTCTGTGGCCCAGTGTCCACATCTCAAAACTGTGAAATTAATTTGGATATGTGGCACAAGGCAAATACACAGGACCTAACCAAGACACACACACAAAAAATTAATTTGTTTTCCCTTTCTACTACTTTATCTCTCAACCCTAAGTGAGCTGATGTGATACATATCAATCAATGCAATAGGGAATGAAACAACTAGAGTAATTTATCTGAGATGTGCAGAACTGCTTTCTGGTTTTTTTTTTTTCCTTTTATGTAGACATTATTACATTTTCCATTGCCACCTGACAAAGAAACTTATGATTTACTGTGATACATACTAATGTGGCACATGTACAGTTTAAAAGAAAAGCTCAAGAATAATCAGTTGCTGAATAAACTTTTACTAGGAAACATGGGTTTGATACTTACTTCCTTCTGAGAAGAACAAGTTGTGAGAAGACTCATTTGGGACCTCTGTCCTTTGACTTTGTAGCCATTGGTGTTGTCTGAGCCCTTGCTCCTTGTCTGAGCTACAAGTATGGCTACACCCCAATCCTCACTGATGTTGATGCTGATCTGCTAATTGAGCTTCCTGGCTTGGCTTCAGACCTGTTTCATTGCTATGCATGTCTGGAAACTGTTCACTATGGCTAACCATGGATACCATCACCAGACCTACTTTTCTTGCTCTCAACCTCTGCTCCTGCCTACCTTAACTTGCTCAGTATCCTGCTCTTGTTACTGCTTAATGATATGTGAATACTGCTATACAGTCTTCCCAGGCAGAGTATAAATGTACTAGGAGGATGGAGAATTACAGGGCTCAGAATTCCAGCATACTGCCACCATCCATTTAGCATACCGGCTGGCCAGTGACATAGCTTTTTGCAGATGTACTTGCAATACTCATTTGAGGATGTCAGATAAATAATAACAATTTAAAAATCCATTTATTTTTAATGGAACACATTGATCCTCAGCATTGTCATTTTCTCCTGTCATGCCACGTCTTCTTTCACAAATTGTATTTAAAATACCTCCAGGAAATAGAAAATTACTATCTTTACTCTCCTGAAAAGATGGCCAGATGATCAGCAGGACACATGTCCATTTGTATTGCTAGAAAGGACTTTCTTTAATAACATACTGATGAATTATTATTCTGTACATATGAAAATAATAATTTTACCCTAGTTCTAAAGTTAGCCAAATATTCTTTATTCTGTACTATTTACTTTACCATAGCATCCAGAAAACCCAGAACACACATTGTAATCCTACTGCATTAGAGGTTGTTTAACATGTAACAAAAATTATATCAGTCCTGAATAGTTGGATTTTTTTCTTTTGTTTGTTTTGTTTTTCTATATGGTTAATAAGATAAATGCTATAAAGACAAATTTTGGGCACAACTTCATAGGATAACAAAACAAACCAAAACCAAAACAAAAAACATGTCACAATTATCAACTCTTCATGAAAATTTAAAATTTTAGATGAAAATGCATCTAAGTCCTATTGTAAATCCAGAGTTCAAGGAATTCTAATGATTACTTCCCCAGGATAGGAATTCAGGTCTTAAGAATTTTTATTTCAAAGTCTGTGTCTCTCTTCTTGCTGTGTCTTTGAGAAGATACATTCCTACATCTCCTTGCTAACCTATAACATGATTTGGATGCACTGTCTTTTTTACACATTTTTCCAAACCCTTTTTATTTTCCTTAGTAGAAATATCCACTTATACACAAATATATCACCATATTGTAATGTGAGATTTCCACTGTACCCCAAATGTTCATGATGAACAAACTTCATTCCTTCACCTTCTGTAACTATCCAGCTTGACCCTGGAAGTTGTATTGACTGTCTGCATATAAAGTCTTCCCTTTCCTGGGATGTATCTACTGGATACTGCTGCTCTAGTATGACATCAGCAAAGATATTTTAAAATCTTTTTTTTTTATCAGAAAACTTCTATATGACCTCAGAAATTACATTTACTGCCTTTGTGACTAAATCTCTTATATTTTCCTGTATCCCACTAATGCTTAAATATGGTGACAACAGGACACAGTTATTACTATAGACTGTTGTGTATAAGTACTTGTCCCCTCAATCAGCAGGAACCTTTGCACTAATTGTGATTTGGAATTATGTTTTTTGCCTGCAGTATTCAGCCATTTTCAGTACTGCGGTGTGTATGACCCTGTGAAATGGTGGATCTCTAGTCCATTTTGTCCTTTCCCTAAATGACAGGGCAGACTCCAATCCTGTTCTTGGTATTTTTCACCCTTGTCATTCTGTTTGGAGCATTAGTGTGGATCAAGACTATACAGGGGAAGATGTGAATTGAGGTTGGCACAAAGTCTGTGATTGGCACCAATGTTGAATTCTCATTGTGTTGAGATTTTAGTCATGACAGATATTGGTAAACCAATCTGAAATAATCCCATTCAAACCTGCCAGATTTGCTACAAAGTGATATGTTCCTCAAGATTCTTGCCAGAATAATGATTGATGCGCACTGCCAATCAGTGCTGAGAATCAGTCACTTCTTGTTGTCATTTAACTATGGCTATGCAGCGCATTTAACAAATCAAAAGGGCATATCTGATGTTTAATGAATAAGATTACCTATATTGCTCATTTAATAGGTGCACACCTTTGATCACTGGAAGACAAGCTTGGGCAAATCACTTCCCTTGTGTTTCAGTCAATCCATCACTCAAGTAACAATAAAATAAACAAACAAAGAAACAAAAAACCTCAGACACACGGACAAAAAAAAAATAATCTGAGCTCACCTGAAAAACAGGTTAGTACTGGGAAATTAAAAGCACATTGCCCATGTTCTAGTATCTCATCAAAGTAGCTCTTAGATACAGTGATTGAACATCACACATGGCAGCAAGATATCTTTGCAGGAAAAAAAAAAAAAGTTAGATTCTGTACATGTTCTTTTACATCTTTTGTCACTTGCTGTTGATCATAGTTAATGGATAAGAAATTCTATTTTGACACTACTTTGATTATTTTTTATGGAAGTGGGATGCTATGTTTTTGTAGGTTACTCCTCCCCACCAAAATATTAAATTTTAGGAAAAAGCCTAAATCTCACTGATAACACTGGGTTATCAGTGTATGCTTACTTTTAAATCTGTATTCAAATACCTTCTGAACAGCAAAACTACTAAAAAAATCAATAAAATAAAATTAAAAAAACAAGCAACCAAACAAACAAAAAACTATAAACAACAAAGGAAAAGTTGAAGCACATCAGACTTGAGATGCTTATGCTAAGGGCTTATAAACATGCCAAGAAATGTGGTAGGCCACCAGCAAAAATACGTACAGTCAATAAAGATCTCAATACTTTAAGTTTCAGTCTTAGTGTATTAATTAAAAACTCCCAGAGACTCAGGACACAGTAATTATATTGATGCAATTTTTCTCCTTTATGCAAGAAGAAACTCACCTGATAATACTAATAATGGCACTTGCATAACATTTTACATTTGCAAAGTGCTGTACTGACAACACATAAACTACACCCTGGTTTGTATTATGTCTTCTACTGCTGTTACAGAGTGGGTTTTAGAGGACAAGGAATAGAGACAAAGCTCCCCTGCAGTTACTGCACTAGGGGCTTCATCCAGACTAGTATTTCCCTTGGGTTCCTGCTAAGTCAGGTTCTTCTTGCTTACAGCTTTTGTACCTTTTCCACCTTTTCTAAAAAAAAAAACAATAAACCAAACAACCAGAAATCCAAGACTGCTGCTTCTGATTCATATCACAGTTGTCTTAAAAAGCATCACTGCAGTGTTTGGACTGGATATCAATGAATTCTGTAGATCCTTGCAAATTGTAGTCAAAATATTCCAAGCAGTTAACACCAGCAAAAAAAATTTTTTCTCACCCAAGAAAAAATAAATGTGACAGAGCTTGGTTTTTTTAAGCACATTTAACAACATGTAACAGCAGGAGGATGAATTACAGAGTTTCGTATGATGCACATTGAGACCTCCAACAGACACCAAGCACCAGATGGTTCACATGCCTAACCCCAAAGAGTCAGTTCTTCACAGTATATATTGTTCCACATATCAAAAACTGGTGACCATACTAATCCTGTTAAACATTTTACACTCAGCATTATCTGCTGATTATTTCTGGTCCCTCCTTATGTTTCTGCACTACAACATAGTAAACCACTTCTGCCTTTCTATGGGATCAATAACTAATGAGCTTTTCTACAACTTATTCCACCCGTGTTCAGAAAGAAAGAAAGTTTTGCTTTCTATTTCTTTCCTTCTTTCCATTAAACCAAACCAAACCAAACAAAACAAAGAACCAAACAAAAACAAACAAAAAAACACAAACAAACAAACAAAACAACAACAACAACAAAACTTTACAGTCCTCACTGAAATGAAGTTGTGTCCAAACTAGGTTCCAGAATATTGAATATCCCAGTTTCCAAAATCTCCTGTGAACGTAGCTAATACTGCCCATATCCTACAGCAAGCAGGGGCTGCTCAGGAACTGCAAAGAATCATTAAAACTTTCTTTCTCTCCTTTCTTAGTACTCTCCTATTTCCTAAACTATTTACTTTGCTGAAATAAATCCTAGTATTTTTTCCCTAAACTCTATCCTTTACTTCCTAATCTTCATCTATGTCTATCAAGGGAGTCTTTTACTCACAGGGTTCATCTCACAAAGTCCAACAGAGCCGTCAGTAAAGCTATGCCTATATTCAGCTATGGACTGACAGAAAATGTACACATTATATTAGCCACACGCTAATCTGCATTTCCCAGAAGCATGACTTGTGTCTTCTTTCATAGGAAGGCTTTTTTGTCATCTTTTAAATAATACTTGGCCAAGTTAACATGAGTAACTTCAGCATTAGTCCCCTGTTTTTTTTTTTTTTTTTTTTCAGAGGCATGCAGCTTGCCAATTAAATCATGTGAAGTTGCTGAGTTATTGTGCTGTGTGTGATAGTCACATAGGTGTATACAGAGTGTGCTGCATTTAATCATTGGATGGAAAAATTGCTGGCACTATGAATTTTTCCAACCTTTACTTCTGCTCCCCTCCCCAGTTTGCAAATGGTTTTAGAATCTAAATGCAAAAAAATCAAGTATAAAGAATGAATTTGGCATTTAAATTAATGGTTTCATGTCAGGCACAGTACAGGATTTGTTGGGGGGAGAAGCTAAAACTTGCATTAAAACTACTGAATGGCTTCAGGTGATTGACCAGCACATTTTGTCCACAGGATGAGTTGCAGAAACAGATCTCAGCTTGTGAAATGGCTGGATGACTTTCCGTATTTATTATTATTATTATTATTATTTCTCTTCAAAGTGTCTTTACCCATGAACTAGTAGAGAGTTCCTCCCAGTACAAACTATCAAGTTTCACACTGCAAGTTTTCAATGGCAGCCAATCTGGAGGACTGCATATATCTACCCCCAGACAGCTGCATTATGGAGCGAAAGGAACTGCATCTAAATTCATGAGCCGATAAAAAGTAATCTGGCTAAAGTCTCTTTTATACCAGAATATACACTGATAATCACACCCCCTTGAATTACAAATGTTCCATAACCATTCAAACTGGTACCGAGTTACTGACAGTGTTTGAAGTAATGACATAATAAAACATACTTTTAAAAGACAAAACCATAATTTACTTACCCCTCTCTTAAAAAATGTTTCAGAAATCTTTTGAGATTCTAACTGATGGATTACCAGATTTCATAGACCATCAAAGACATGAATACGTTTAAAAAAAACACAGAAAATAAATAATAATAATAATAAAAAAGTTACTTTAGTTTACTAGTTAGCTTTAGATTTTAAAAATAGCTTTAGATTTTAAAAATTCTTTTTATCTCCTACATTTTTCTCTTTTCATTTATCTTCCTGGTCAGTTTTTTCTCTCTCCCCACCTTATGTTTAAAAACTGCATCTAAAAATGAATTAAAAACTATATTGACCCGTGACTTTATCTTATTAACAAGAATATGGGGTTTTCATTTCTCATTAGAGAAAATAGATATACCTTCGTTCTTAACTTGATATTGTTATAGGGAGGTACATTGAAATGACGTATTTGATGCACCCAGTTTAGGCAGGGCATCTAACTCACTTCATAATGGTTTAACTAGCTACGTGTCTGTGCTATACAAAACAGTGATAATGTTCATTCAGTATAAGGGTTTGGAGGAACTTTCAGTGTCCATCTGTCTCTCTAATTGGCATCCACTGTACACTAGCTGAAATTTTGAGTCAAAATCATGGTGATATCCTTTCCTTTCCTTTCACACCAGGGAGAAGTCAAGCTAATTAAACTTCCCAGCTTTTTGAAGCTGTTTTCACTTTCCCTGTTTTGAAGTAGAAGTCAATTCTTTAGTTGAATTGAAAAACTCAAGCACATTAAACTAATTGCCTAAATGGTCATCTTATATTCTTCTCTACTGGCAAGTTCTCACACAACTTTGTGAAAGGACTGAAGAGTGATCATAGTATCAAAAATTATCTCAAAATCAAATAATTAAATACTCTTACGGGGTTGCTTGAACAGAAAAATTAGACAGGTCTTGGCCTTAAAATAGAGGGAAAATTGTAATTTTCTGGGTGAGTTCCTCAGCCTTTTAGCTTTTAAATATGGCAAAAGAACGTGAATTAAACCGGTTTGCTTCAGTGTGAGTGAAATATGGTAAAGAAATGTGGTTAAATATTCAAGGTATATGTTTTCATTCAATATAAGATAAAGGCAAACAAAAATAGGAGAATATTTTTCCCCTATGCAAAACAAACCTCAGCCCATAGTAGTCAGCATGGATAGAAATTTGTGTTTTTCATGGGAAATGTCTTCTTGCTGAAGATGGTGGTGAAATGATGTAATAAAAGTGGTTCATTTTGGCATCGCAGGATAGTTCAAAGTCCCTGATGTCAGCTTTCTAATTCTTAGGGTGTCCATAATGAATCCTAGAACTCTCTGTTGACTTAAGTCACTTTCATTAACAACCTCCATATCCAGTACTTGTGTACCTCTGTCCTAACCTACCAGAAAATCTTATTTATTGCAATGAAATGCAATGTAATAACAGCACAATAACAATTTTGGGGATAAATTCTGCATCTGTAGATATTACTTTTCTCTCAGGGGAAGAGTAGTAAAATAGAAAATAATAAGAAATGTTGTTGATATTTACAAGGTAGAACAGAGGATATGTACTTTACAAAATGCCAACAGGTAGTGGTTTTGTTGCAATGAGTACCACCATCTGAGTACACAAAAAAAAGTCTACTGAAAGAGATTCACCTTAGCACCACTTGTGAAAAAATTGACTTATGGAAGCTGCTTATCTTTAACACCCAGACTTGTCTTTTGATATACCTGGATCCAGCTTCCAAGGTGCAATACTCTACCTGTTCATGCTTTATATCTCAGTTCTTCACCCATGATTTGAGTACTCACTGAGCATGAAAGTGAAGGGCCCTGTGTGTGAAAATGTAGTGGAGATATGACAGCAGGAAAGGACAACTTATTGGCCTACACCACTTCCCCACACTGCAGGAACTGCTGTGTTGTTTCAAGCTGGTGCTCTATCTAATGGCTGTTCACAAGATATTTCAAGAAAATATATCAGAATTCCTATAACATGTAATGATTGAATAATCTGTCTTTACAGAGCTTCTTCTGCATTTTGCCCAGGACTCAGAGTTGGTCTCAACCATAAAGAATGGCAAATTATATTAATGTATAAAGTACTTGTGTCTATTATGTCTTTGACTATAATGTCTTTAACTCTTCCACCTATATTTACTTCTTTCTTCACGATATTTCTCCTTTTCAATCAGAGAACACATCTTACTGCATGAATAGAAAGAAAGGCAAAACTTAATTCAGTTGAATTTTAGGGTTTTAGCTAAAACATTTACTTAGTAGCTTAGTCTATTTATGTAATCAAAAGAGAAAAATATACTTCTTGAAGTGAGAATTTACTCTCCTTAGTTCTGCTTCAGTTCCTGTATCTTTCCAAAATATCTAAAGTATTCTAGCCTAAATACCTTAGATATGAGCTTACAGTTGGGTTCAGACTGTGTCTTCACAAACACAATACTACCTGTAAATTGTTCCTTGCCTCTCTCAACCACATATTTCTATTCAACCACTTTGTTTAAAGGATGATCTCATTGTTGTCTGGATAGCACATTTTGCTCTGTGGGCCAGATCTTGCTGACATGCTGAACTATCATAATGCAACTTAGCTCAGAAGTCTACATAGAAATAATCAATATGAGGTTATAACAGAAATATGAGTAATAACAGAAAACAGCATGATGCATCATTGACAGAATTACTCTCTCCTCAACAGGAGTAAAATGAGGCTAGGTGAACACTTGCCTTTACACAGTCTTAGAGACAAGGACTGAATTAATTGTTAAAGATGATACAACTACTTTTCAGACAGGCACTTCAATCCTATTTCTTAATAAGATACCAGAAGCTGGGGGTGTGTGTGGGTGGTGTGTTTGTTTGTTTTGCTTTTACCACAGCCTATCAGCATAAATACCACTTCCTTAGAATCCATCTGCTCTGTTGACAATGTACTGAAATTGCAAGCAAGCATTTAATGGTTTCATGCTGGAGCACAACAGAGTGGATGCTGAGAGAGCCTTAGGAGTCACTAAAATGAAAGGGCTTTTCTCTTAATTTCAGTCACCAGAAGACTTTGAACAGAACATGACATCTTAGCCATCTGAGGTTTTTAAATGAGACTTTGGCAGATATGCAATGTGCAGCTCTGTGGTATCTAAATAATTGAGGCTTTGAAACATCAAAGTACTCACACCTTCAAGCACTCAAGTAGCTTTATTTGAAATATTCTTTTCACAAAAGAAGACTAACTCTGCCATTTGAGATCAATGGATCTCTCTGAAACAGTGTCCCCACTTCAGATGGGAACACATTGGTTGTTCACTACATATTGAATAACAGTGTCCCAGGTGCAGAAGGCATTTGATTAAATGGATGTCCTTGTGATGGTAAGATACACTACAGAATTAGGAATGACATTTGAAAAAGGGGAGAGGGCAAAAATTATGCATTCTCAGATATTTCACTGTTTATATGAGCATTTAATTTCATTTTAACTTTAAATTTTGTTTTATTTCCTTTAATTTAGCTTTGCTTTGTTTTATACCCAACAGATTTCTCTAAGAGTATGAAAGATTTGTGGCTAATCAGGGATTGTGACAAAGGATTAGTCATTGGTAAAACACTCTTCTGAAAAGCCATGCTGTGTCTCATGGATTGCTTTTCATTAGCAGGTTAGCAGACTAACCTGATCTCCTTCTGCAACATGGTAAGTGTATGAGGGAAAGGCTGTGGATTGTTGTCTATTTGGATTTTGACATTGTCTCATTTGACAACCTTCTACAGGAGAAACTGTCTGATCACGGCATGCATGAGGATACACTTTAATGCATAAAACATTGGCTGGTTGGCCCATGGAGAGATGGTGAATAGAGTTAAATCCAGTTTGTGGCTAGTCATGAGTGGTGTTCCCCAGGACTCATTACCAGGGAAAGTTCTGTCTACTGTTTTTATTGATGACCTGGATGAGGGGATCAAGTGCATCCACAGTAAGTTATAGATGACACCAAAGTGGATAGAAGTGTTGATCTGCCTGAGGGTAGGGAGGCTTTGCAGAGGGATCTAGACAGACAAGATCAATGGGCCAAGACCAACTGCATGAGTTTCAATAAGGCCAAGTGCTCAGTTCTGCAGTTTGGCCACAACAACCCCTGGCAGCTACAGGCTTGGAGAGGAGTGGCTGGAAAGCTGCTCATTAAAGAGGGGCTTGAGGGTATTGATTGATAGGCAGCTGAATATAAGCCATCAGTGTGCCCAGTGGCCAAGAAGTCCAATGGCATCCCAGCCTGTATGAGGAGTGGTATGGTCAGCAGGAATAGGGAAGTGGTTTTACCCCTGTACTCAGCACTGGTGAGGATGCACCTCGAGTACTGTGTTCAGTTTTGGAAACCTCAATAAAAGAAGAGCACTGAGGTCATAGAACATGTCCAAAGAAGGGCAACAAAGTTGGTAAAGGGCCTAAAGGATATGTCTTCTGAGGAGAGACTAAGGTAATAGGGTTGTTTAACCTAGAGAAGAGGAGGCTGAGGGGAGACCTTATTGCTCTCTACAACTACCTGAAAGGAGGTTGTAGAGAGGTGGGGGTCCATCTGTTCTCCAAAGTATGAAGTGATAGGACAAGAGGAAAAGGCCTCAATTTGTGCCAAAGAAAGTTTAGGGAGGATATTAGGAAGGATTTCTTTACTGAAAGGGTTATCAGACAGTGGAAAAGCTTGCCCAGGGAAGTGGTGGAACCTCCATCCCTGAAGGTATTTAAGAGTTGTGTAGCTGTAGTGCCTCGGGATATGTTTAGTCGAGGACTTGTCAGTGTTAGGTTAATGATCTTATAGGTCTTTTCCAATCTAGGCAATCCTGTGATTCTGTTTTGCTCTGAGTTTTAAAAATTCTACTTCACTGTTGTGTTCCTCTCCCAATTATCTTTCACAAATCCTGGCTAAGGCAGAGCATGAAAATTATATCCTACCCATAGGGTTCCTACATATTTTTCACATCCATATCTTCTTTGTTTTTAAAATGTTATTGTAATTGCTTTTTATCATTATCAATTTATTCTTCTGATTAGTACAAAAAGTAGTCATTTCAATTTCTTCTTAGTGTATAATAGACAAGAAACAAATTTTTAAAATAGGAAATAATGTCCTTAAAGAGACTTTTATGCATCATTTATGCACTTATGTCTAAGACAGTGATCCTTAACCAGCACTTAACAACTACAGCTTCTGTAAAATCATAGAAACTGATGTTTTCTGGTACAAACTTAGAAGGACCTAAAGTTCTGTTCTTTCACTTGACCATGGTGGTAGCCAGCTTGGCCTACCTAAATTAATTTACAATTCTTTAATCTGGCCCTAGTTTTATGACAGACAGGGATTCCCATGTCGACTATACTCAGCTGGCTCAATCATTAGAAAAGCCCACAGCTCACCTACTGGAGTGGATAAAACTGCTTACAAATTCTGTCTTACTCTCAGTAGATCTGAAATACTTTAAACTGATAGTATTACACTCAACATCTTGGTGCAAAAGGGAACCCTATCTCCTGTATTTGGAGCTAAGACCATATTGCTAGTTCAACGAATGTTGACAGTCTAATTAAAAAAAAACCAACTAAACAAAAAAAGTCTTTTTTTCTTCTTGGTACTAATACACATATAGAAAATTAACATAGAAAAGCCCTTTACATCTGGAATTGTTATTCAGAAAACTTACTGTTGCTCTTTGCATTTATGGTTACACTTCCAATGTGCCTCTAAGCCACAATGTGCTTCAGTAGTCCTGAACAGGAATGCCTGAGATGGAGTTACAAGTCAACCATGTCCTAATACAAAAAGGTGTATGATATTCATGGGGGGGGGGCTCCCTTCCCATCAGTTTACAGTCTGCTTAAGTCTTCCCCCCTCACATTTTCTTTGCATGATCTGCCTCCTCTTTATCTGTTCCTAGCTAAAGTTCAAAAGTGCACTATAGCCTCCACCAGCCCCTAAATAACATCAAAAGCTATTATTCATTACACAGATGTCACTTCAACACTCAGTTCAGAGACCTTGTATTGTCAGGTTAGTACAAACCCTGTGGGTTTGTGCCAACAACAACAACAACAAAATATACAAAATATTTAATGGGATAAATCAGGGAAATATCACCATTATATATAGTTCAGATAATTATATGTCCCCTTCTTTGAAGCTCGGCCATTAGACCACAGATTTTGTAGAGTAAAAAGTAAAAAGTCTCTCATTTTAGTATTCTTCTGTAAAAGAAGAGGTTTAAATTATCTTGTCTGTTCATGAGGTTGTTTATTTCTGTTATTCAGAGATAGGTTTAAAAAATATAATTAATTAGAATTATCTTTACAGTAGTCCAATATCTTCAGCCACTTAGATAAGGACTTTAATCTCTAGACTGCAAAAATATGTCCTCTCCATGTATCTCTGAATCTGTGATGATACTTTCCCAAGTTAAACAGCATCATGCAGATCAGTGCAAGGTAATTTAGTTTTTTAACCCTGTAGAGATTTGTGATCCTCTTGGGCATGAAATTGACTTGACATTTTACCATTCCTTTTAATTCCAAGAAGATGCTTAATACAGCAATTGCAATAATATATAAACCTTTTCTGTT
>JANHGN010024437.1:9264-20994 GCA_024605025.1 Megaceryle maxima
ATAAAAAACAAAAAACCCCCCCAAGAATATGAGTAGAAGACAACCAGTGTATAATTTTTTTTTTTTTCTTTTTTTGTTCCCCCCCCCCCGGAATCTTTACAGTGTTGCCAACTTCACGCATTAAAAAGAAAATATTTGGCTTTTCTGGTTTGTTGTGTTTGGTTTTTTTTGTGTGTGTGTGGTTTTTTTTTGGGTGGTTTTTTTTGTTTGTTTGGTTGGTTTTGGTTTTTTTGGGGTTTTTGTTTGTTTGGGGTTTTTTTGGGTTGGTTTGTTTGGGGATTTTTTTGTTTCTTTGTTTGTCTTTGTTTTTTAAACACAACTTCTAGATCCATTTTTTTAAAATCTGTTTTGGTTGGTTTGTTAAATTGTGGGCATCTTTCCAAAAAATGTGTGCAAAATATTTTTTTATAGGAGGTCCATGCATGGCTTATGACTCGAGGGGGTTGGACTTTAAAGGAAACATCAAGTATAGAGCAAGAGCACAACTGAGGCCTATCAGCCATGTGCTTACAGCTGTAGCATTCAGCTCTGAGGTGGGTTACACAATGAACATATATTTTTAATTGACAAAACAGTTCATCTGAATATGGGGGGTACATCTGTGACGTTTTTAAAAGTTAAATTTGTGTTTAGAAATTATTAAAAATGTTCAGTAGAGCATCACTTTAGTCTTCATAATTGTTACTGAAAACATTTTTAGGTTACATGGTTTCAACAGCTTGGCAGTACTAAAACTAGTGAGAAACTTGTATTTATTTCAGTGGCTTTTGGTTCTGGCTTGCAGAACCACCAGAGATGCTAGTTAAAAGTTTTGCAGGACGTTAGAGGTTGGGCTGAAGCCATCTGTTAAGTTTGGATTAATTCTGTTGCCACACGGCAGCACCTTTGTACAGTGACACCTTACTGGGCTGTAGAGACTTCAGGTAATAGCCTTCAGGTGAGGCCAGTCTTTTTTTCACAAGGGGCAACAGGCACAAACTGGAACACAGGAAGTTCAACCTCAACATAAGGAAAAATTTATTTCCTGTGAGGGTGTCAGAGCCTGGAACAGGCTGCCCAGGAAGGGTGTGGAGTCTCCTGCTCTGGAGACTTTCAAAACCTGCCTGGACACGATCCTGTGCAACCTGCTGTAGGTGACCCTGCTTTGGCAGGGGTGTTGGACTCGATGATCTCCATCCCCTACCATTCTGTGTGATTCTGTGAAAGATGGATCTGACAGGCTATCAGATCTGGTAACTTAAATTAGGCCAACGCTTAATTGCCAATGTAGTAGTTTCAACTTCATTCACAGATCGCAATAATTTCACAAATTCTTTTATCTCTGTCCCTACCTCAAAAGCACTCTTTTAAATCCCATTTGCTAGTGAAGTCATAAGCCAGCCACACTTTTCTTCACACTGCAGTGAACTGGGGCACAATCAAAATGCAGTATTTTAGTTGGAGGAGTGGTGCGTGTAGATCAATGTACTGCTTTTCTTTATGTATAAAAATCTGAATGCTCATCTGAAAACTTTTGATTCTGTAGTACTGGGCATCACAGAAAGAAGAAGAAGGAAAAAATGAGACTGTGTCTATAAAGGTAAACCTTTATAGGTGCCAGCACCTTCTGCTGCCATTACCTTCTGTTTGGAAGGAGGTATAGCTTCGCTGAATGATCTGGAATTACACAAATGTAACTTCAGATGTATTCTAGATTTTTTTTTTTTTTTTTTGTCTTCTGTTCCCCCCAGCTAAATACCCTAAGTCCTCCTTCTGCTTGATTTTCACTGGACTCCTGAATTGAGTTGATTTATTCCTGGCTACATAGCGCTCAGTTTCAAGAGGAGTCTGAAGAGTGGGAGTGTGGTGTTCTTCAGCACACTGCATAGTGTAGTCCTTGGTTTCTGCTGCTGTGGAGAAGGAAGGGATTCTGGTTTCATTCTGGCTAAAGCTATAAACACTCAAGCCAAAGCAGGACAGAACTAGACACACACAGACACGATACTGGATAAACTCAGTCAGCACCTGTCTCATTTTTTCTACTTCCCCAGGAGAGTTGCACCGATTGGGTGCACTGCTGGAGTAGCCCATTAGGAACATGGACACCCGTTTCTCTAAAAGGGGCAGTTCAGGGCTATATGAATAAGTGAAGCCCACAGACACTTTAGAACTGGATGTGGCAATCTTAATGTGTGTAAGCACCTGCAGGGTCAGTCAGTCCCACCATACTGGCAGGTGGGTTTCTTCTCTGGGAGTTCTGTGCATAAGACTTGAGTCTCATTATAGGCAGATTCAGTCTCCCCCTGTGTCCCTACTGTAATACTTAATCCATCAGGAAACACGAACTTTCATTTTATTTTCCTTGGGGGTTTAATTATCAGAGCTTTGAGGAGCAAGTTACAAGCATAGAATGGTTTTATAGTTGATTATATGTGAAATCTAAGCAGATCTGATGGATCAAGGAAAAGAAAGCTTGCTCTATGTTCTTTCTTCTGAATGGCACATGTGAATTGTTCCCAAGCAGCTATGCCACAGTGTAAGCTTACATTGAACTTTCTACTCCATTTTCTAACTACCTTCAGGTTATTCTGAGGTAAATGTATTTGCAGTAACAGAAGTGGCAATGTGCAGAAATAGAAGGCTGAGTGTAAAGAATTTTTTCAAATTTTTTAAATGAAAATGTTTTTGAAGCATAAATTGTGTGACAAAAATAACCGGTTCTGCTAAGTGCTGAAGTTCTAATAGTCTGGAAAGTTGGAGCCAAGAATCTTGTTCAAACCTCTGTTCTCTGTGTCAGCTCAATCCCTGACTGTGTCTCGCTAGGCAAGGCTCAGCGGTCTTTTTCTGTCCTGGCAAAATTGTAGTGGTTTGAGCTGTATACTCTTCTTGCAGTATTTCTGAAGGATGAAAAGAGCAGATTTAAATAAAAGCAAGATTCTAAGAAAAATGAATGTCAACCACAAAAAGAATGTATCTGGTTTTCTGTCTTGTTTTGTTTTTTTTCCCAAATATTTTACTGAGAGGTAGTAAAAAGACAAAAATGTGAAATAATCGGATCCTGAAGCTGCTGTATGTTATTTTGAAAGGGATATGTAGTGTATGGAAAGGCTGTGCAATTATGTTTACTAATAAATATTCTAAATGATAAGTTTAAGGGAGATAATAGGCATAACAACAATAGGTAACCTGTAACTTACAACAGTGTTCTTTAGCAGTAGACTATCTTGTAAATCTGTCCTTGTGATGAACAGCAGCACTTATTCAGACTAAAAATAATAACAGGACCGTGTATCTTGGATCCCAGGAGACTATTGGTGTTTTTGTAGACAGCAGACGGGAGAAAAGGCATTTTGTCCTTTTTACCCCAAGTAATCCCGCTGGAAAATTAAACATGTGCTATGAATTGATATCGACTCATGCCAGGTTACCTCCCTAAGAGGGCTGCTGCAAACACTGTTGCTACATTTCTTGGACAGCAGTTTGATGGCCTGTGTGCATGATGGATATTTTATGCTGTATGCTACTGTGGAACAGTGTGCTACTGTCTACCCCTCGGAGACTGTGGGTGAGGTGTGCCACAAATAACTTGGGAACAGCAATTGCTTTAACCCTACGGAGAATCTCAAATACCTGCAAATTAAAAATGTTACTGAAATATTTCTGTGTGCGTCTGTGTCTGGGAAAACTGTGTTGGTTTTGTTTTTTAAGGCTTAGTCCTGAAAAACAGAGCAGTTCCTTTTGTCTTGCTGCGGATTCCTACTGAACACAGGATAAAAAAAAAAAAATTAAAAAAAAATTAAGCAATATATTAGCAAGAAGTATTTAGAGAAACCACAAACCTTTTTTTAATGGACCACCCTATCCCGTTTCTGTTCTTTTAAGGAAGTTTTTCCTATTCATGACTCATTTCACTCTTTGGCTAACATCAAGGGAAATGGAATAACGATTAAGCAAAGGAATTTATGTTTTTTTTTCTGCTTTTGTCCTTTTTCAAAACTTTTATGAATTTTCTGCATAACCTTGTGTAAATATATATGGATGTAGAAGCTTGACAACTGTGACAAGGTAAAAAGTACATTGCTGCTTAATTTTAAAAAAATGTTCCTTTTGATTCTGGAAGTTAATGTTATGCTGGATACTCCAGACTCCCTGTTCAGTTAAAATGACATGCTCCAGGCAGCCAATTACACAGAACTGTTAAGTGAAATTAATGAGATCACCCCTAGATTACACTTTGTGTTTTATTTTCATTTTATAGGTCTGTACGAGCTGCTGGCTGCGTTGCCAGCCCAGCTGCAGCCACATGTGGACAGCCAGGAAGACCTGACCTTCCTCTGGGATATGTTTGGTGAAAAAAGCCTTCATTCACTGGTGAAGGTAAACCACATTTAAGTTAGATTCTTTTTGAGAAGAGCATATGGAAAAATGTTTTGAGCGCCATCTAGTAAACCAGTGATCAAACTGTTGCTCAGTGAAAACAAAACAGCCTTGTTTTAAGTCTGTTTCTGTCAGGGGTGGAAGTTGTTAAATAAGATTCTACCAAAAATACATAGATGATTTCATTTAAGAGTGATGTTTTGGCAGTGTAATGCTAATGCAGCAAGCATATGTTGTTTGCCCTTGTTTAGAAAAAAAGAGTACGAAATAGTAGCAGGAAATCTGAGACTTCTTTATGGTCAACATTCAAGACCTGGAGTTTAGCTTAAATAAATAAATGTTCACAGCAAAAATTAGAAGGAATATATTTTCTGAGGTCAAGTATGGCAACAGTTCAGTAGCCACATTAATTTAAAATAATTTCCTTTAACAAAGTCAACTGAAATTCTAGTAAGCTATTTCTTTTATTGGCTTGCCTCCATTTAAAATTGTGTTTTGAACATAAATATGTTGGACTAAAGTATGACCTAAAATAAGTTTGGAAGAATACTTGAATAAAGTGTCCTGCTATGAAAATGATCAGCAACAAGAAATCTAAGCATGCTAGGGGAGTATGCAGAGCTGCCCTGATAGCACTAAAATTGCTTATAGCAGAAAGGTGGGACCAATCGGGTGGTTAGAAATGTTCCACTCCTACAAAAGGGTAAGTATGGCTTTGGTCTCCAGTACAGAGCTAATTCAAGCTGGAAGGAAATTCTGAGGTCTCAAATGAGTCAATAGGTGGTAGTAACCTGTGCTGTGAATATATCCAGACTTACACATAATTGAGCAGAATTTGTTACCCTTGTCAAGTCACTGATCTAGAGGAAGCTTAAAATCGGGATTATTTCCATGCGGGTTTGAAAGAGTCGCCTCTTTCCATTTCTTTCAGCTATCTTATTCTGGAAAAAAAATGTAATAATATTGGACAAGTATCAATATTATTTTGAAAATAGCTGAGAAGTTACGTATCGGAGTAAACACGAGCACTCTCTGCTAGTTCATACACAGAAGCAACAAACAGGGGAGAAGTGCTTGGCAATACTTGCTTGCCTAAAGAATTTCATCAAAGTTTCTGTAGTGTGGTGATTGCCAGACTCCTTACTGCTTTGCTGCAACTGTCTGTTCAGGTGGCTCAGAAGATCACTGCAAAGGGAACACCAGTGGTAGGCTGGCAGTGGTGTTGCATCTAAGCAAAAAGTTAGGGCCATTGCTAAATCAGTTCTCTTTCTGGATTGGGAATTAAAGGCTGGCTAGAAAATGAGTGTGGATCCCTAAATGCTGACGTTTCAACATTTGCTTTAATTTTCTGTTGAGGCAAAACCTAAAGCTTTTTCAAACTCTTTCACTTGCTCCCTTTTGCTCCTTTCCCTAAAAGAAGACAAAGATAACATGACCGAAACTGGTTTCTCACCTTGAGGAAGCTGACTCTCCTACCGGCTCTCCTAGTTGCGTGCCCTTGCTACCATGGTGTTTGTTATTGCAGGGTAGATTGACCTTTCTGAGTTTAGCAAAAAATAACGAGAGAACTTTTGTGAGGCAGATAGAAAGTTTTGGGGATCACTTTCTTTCAGTTACAACAAGAAGGCATCGAAGTATTCCAACTATCTTTGTTATTTGTCTTTGTGGTTTAGGTCCATATACGTAATGCCTGCATAACACTGTCCCCATGTACTTTTAATGTCCTATTAAGTCTCACGCTATCTTAAAATAGACTTAATTCTTGAAGCTGCATCTTTAGCATTCAGTAGTTCCACAACTTTGATATGCCATAGTCATTTCAGTCAAAAGATGAATTTTTTTAATTCTAAGAATCGAGACTCTTAAGAGCATCTGGTCTGACCCAGTGCATGTCACAGGCTATCAAACCGCACCTTTTGATTCTGTAGAGTTCAGGTGTAGAAAGCTGGGAATGAAGAGCTCTCAAAAGGTTATCTCATTCATATGTCTGCCTATATCCGAGACTCATGGTATTTGTTTGACATTTAACACATTTTTAGAAGGATTATTCAATATTCTATTGAGAGTCAGAGAAGGTAATCCATAGGCTTCTTAGAAGACAGCTGTCAGAGGAGAACAATAAACCCTATCTGCCACAGTTCTGCTGTGTTACGAGGCTTCAGAAGTGCCAGTGGCTTCTGGCGTCTTTATTTGAAACCGGTTTTCCTAGCAATAACTTCTTAAAGTCAACTGTACTTGCAAAGACAAATGTTTTTAATTCCTCAGGCAGAGAATGATGACAGATATTTTGTAATTAAGGAAAAAAAAAAAAAAAGACACTAGCTTAGAGCCAAGGATGTTGTGGTCCTGGTATGTGTCGGGTTTGGAAGAAAATGATCATGGGTATACTACTAAGGGGCCACTAATATTTTTCTATTTAAGACAAACACACTGCTTAATAAAAACTTCTATACTCATCTTCTTACCTTACTATTTAATACTTTTAAATATTAGAAAAGAGCTTTTTTCCTCCATTATAAACTGGATAATACACTCCAAATTGCTTGAAAGTTTTAAGTATAAAATGAACTTTCTATTCTTTCTGCAGATATTCTATAGTTTTGTGTGTGTTTAATTATCATAGTATTTTCTGTATAGTTGTATGGCATTTGGATTGCTATTCTGGTTCTCTTAATATTGAAAAGAAAGAAAAAATAAATAGATTTAAAAAAAAGGGGGGGGGAACAACCCCCAAACCTTGTCTTGGAGTTCTCTTCATTCAGTATTGTTGGACAGAAATCTCTTTGTGAACTTGGATCAGCCTGAGCTGTTCTGAGAAGTCAGAAATGGAAAAGTTGTATTAGCTCATCCAGTCCATTCCCCTGCAAATGCTGGATTGTTCCCTACAGTACATTCCTATTGTAGTAAGTAAACCCAGCAAAAACTGATGCAACTGTTTTTGCTGTCCCTTTTCTCAATGAAGGAATCTGTTGATTAGATTTTAGTTTGCAAAGTGTAGAGGAGAGGGAACCCACAACTGTTGTTGACAGTTTGGAAGAGAAAACTGGCTCTGGATAGAGAATGTTTAAAATCTGTCTCTGCTTCCCTCAATTTGTTACTTCCTTGTCTTATTACACGACTCTCTTAAGTTCTACCAAAAATCTTCAGCCATCTCATTACTTTTTATATAGCAGAGATCCTAGTAATTCTGTAGAGATTTATAGCACAGAAACATGAAGAGATGATCCTTCAGGGTAATCATAAGCACTAACATAGCTGAAACCTGAAACAGTACACATGTGCTCTGCTTGGATTTTTTTTTTTTTTTTAGAGGAACAGAAGGGATAAATAAAGATCTGTTCTAACTACTCTTTTAGCTTATTTTTAGAGAAGCTGCAAGAATTTCCATGTGCATTTGCTTGCTGGTAGTGCACCAGACACATGTTTTACTGTTTGTTTAGCTCCAGGATGAAGCTTCTACTTCCACTGTCGCCTCAGACATTTCTGGTTGTGGGTGTAATGCTCAAGAATTGAGTAAGCTTGTCTGTTGGGCTGGTACCGAAGTATTTCTTAACCAATTGCAGTTTACTGATTGGTTTTGGCCAGCTCAGAGCATGCACAGTTCTTTAGCCAGTACTGTACTGTGAATTCTGAAAAAGAAGCTGCAGCAAGTGGTGTTGCTGTTGGTGTTCCCTTGACAGGGAAGAGTTTGTATATCCAAAAAGCAGTGCCTGGCACTGGAAAAGAAAATATCTACTGTATAAAGTAGGGAATAATTGGTGAATTTAGTCTGATTTTATTATAACTGCATAGTATTTTAGCTTCTGGCTCTGCAAAACCTTTGTTTGTGATAATTTTCTATTAGTTTCATCTGGATAAGACTTGAAATTATTCCCTATGTGCTAACATTTGTCCATGTCGATGGCTAACAGCCTTTCCAAAAAGTAAATAGTCAAGTGTATCCTGGTGTAATTTCTTTGGCATGTAAATGGAATTATATGATTGCATAGCCCAGAGTTTCAGTCATTGTGGTATAGAAATAGTGGAAATTTAAAGTGTGAAGACTTAGATTTTACAAGATATAAATGTAGATGCTTTCAGCCTACTGAGGTTCCTGTGATAAAGACACCATCTACCAAAAAAATTATCTGACTACAAGCCTCATCCATAGGCAAGTTTATATAGACTCATAGTTTTGACCCAGAGCTTTACACAGAAACTCCTTGAAAAAAGCTGTTAGTCTGTGGGATGAACAGCTTTGCATCTACAATACAGAACGAATCAGACACTCTCAGTGAGGTTTCATGGCTTGTTTTATGTACAAGATAGACTAACTCATAACTGTCTAACCTTTCACCTAGAAGGAATTATGCAGGTTCTTTTGGCACTCACGGAGAGGTTGTGGGGTGCAGCTTCCCCTACCCTGTGATGTATCAGCCATCATCCAGGTGTGTACTGCACAGATCATGTGCATTCACCTCACATGTCATCCATCTGAATGGTGAATGCTCCTGCCTGGGCACCAGTTCAACCATCTGCACATTTGCATCTCCTTCCTGAAAGAATGTAGAGGAGATTGTCTTCAGACTACATGGGTCATTATGATAAGTCATATGTGACAACTGATTATTCTGAATTAATTTTTTTTTTTAAATTTTGATGAAGGTGAGCTATAGAGGAATTGATACTTGTGTATGTTTCAAAGGACTGGGGGTTGATGGTGGCTGAGGAGGCCACCATCTAATACCTGAGCATAACACAGGTGATGTAGAAAGATGTTTGAATATTATACTGAGATGGAGTTGACCTTCTTCATGGCAGCCCAATGATGATAATGTTGACTATTTCTGCACTTCAAGTTTGAAGCTGATACTGAAATATTTTTTACTGAACATACAGAAGTTATTTACTTTCTCATTACTTTGTTCTTCATGTACACTTTCTCTAAAATTATTAATTATACAATCTAATTAATTTGTTGATGGAACTGTCTGTTTTCTGTGGATCACAAGAACTCTTGTTAACTGTTACATTACAAAGAAGATTGAAAGAGCATGGTGTGTTTGTGAGGGGATCGTGATGGCTACTTAAGAGAATGGTGACAGTGGTGTATGATTTCAGGGCAGACCAAACCTACCACCTGAGATGGAGCTCGGGGGGACACACACCTACATTACCTGAGAGCAGCAATCCTAGAAAATGGACTAGAAGAGAAAGTGGGACTGCAGTGTGATAAACCATAGGTGGCACCTGACCTCAGATCTATCAGAGCATCTGGGTTGTGGTTTGGGGGCAAAGCATTGGAGAGTTGGAGAGATGTACAGACCGCCTCGGGGTGGGTGGAATTCCTGAAACTGATAGCTCATTCACTAAAATGTTTTGGTACTTGAAGTCCTTAAGGTTCTTTACCGCTGAGTTCCAAATTGTATTTTAAGCTGTTCCTCCCTGGTAAAGGGAATAGGCTGCAATTCTGTAAATTCATGTGGAGGCTTGAAGTGCCACTTGCTTTGAAGATAGGGTAAAAAATGAAGGAAAAGGCAGTGGGAATAAGCATTTACCACCTGGACATGTGGAGGGGGAGGTGTAAGAGTGGGCCTTGGCAGCCAGTAACAATTTATGGCCAGTGAAACATAATTGCTCTTCATACCCTAGAGGAAAATCAAGCAAGGTTGCTTCTTACATTATAGTTTACATCTTTCAGTCAGAGAAAGCATGTGAACCTACTGATGGCAAGAGTAAAACCATCACTCTTGTAACGCAGGCTGTCCAAACAATGCACAGATGCAGCCCCTCGTCCTGGTTCAAAAACTGTTGCTGGCAAGGGGTGAAGGAATTTACTATAGCTGAATTCATTAATACTGAAGTGCTAGGTAATAGGTGGTCAGTTATTTGTCATTGTTTAAATCCAGATCATCACAGGTCAAGGAAATCCTAAATTTTCTAAGGGTGTCTTTATTCAGTGAATGTCTCTCGTTGAAAGAGGTGTGGTACAGTCTTGCCTTAAGTCCCGTTGGCAAAACACATGATATGCAAAGTTTTCTGCCCTACAGAATTGTCTATCAGTAAGGTGTATTTGGGTACTGAACTTGCAAAGAAACACTAAAGCTTCATGGAAGAAATATAAGGCTTTTCTTTTTCTCATTGTCTGGAGAGAAAGATTGATCTCCAGGTAATTTGTGAAGCCTTCCTGCTTGGGCTGTATGGAATATATATGGAGGAGTGCTAGAAATTCAGTACTCTTCTAATCTAAAGTATTTGTAGGTAGTGGTCTAATTCATATACTGAAATATAAACTTGCCACATGCTTTCTGCTTACCTAAAGATGAAAATTATTGGAAAAATAATACTGTGCAAGAAAACCTTTTGATGATGGACAAATAGATGGCATTTGTATTTGGAGTAATTACCACTGAAGAAATGAGTCGTTCTGCTTCCATCAAAATTATTGCATTCAAAAAAAGTGTAGTGCAAGGTGTTATTCCTCATGAAATGCCACATAAAGTGTTACTTTAGAAGGCAAAGTGACTCTTTTGAGAGTTACTCAATAGCCAGCAACTGAAATGTGCAAGTAGAGAGATCACTCTTAGCTAGAGGCAGTCAGCTGCCTTTAAACTTAATTTCCATGGGAACAGTGATCAGATTAATCAAAATAAGGTAATTGAAGTTTTATAGAAAATGGTACAGGATCTTTGCTTTCTTCAGACTGATATTGTTTCCATGGAAACATTAGGGAAAAGGTGGCTACAGCCAGGCATTGAGCAACTGGTTGCTTCTCTTGTAGACATTGGGGGGGATTTCTGGTTGATTGTGTGTGTGTTGAACCCTTTGACTTGTTTGTGCTCTTACTGTATAAAAATGCAGCACATCAGGTAATAACTGGGCAAAAATAAGGGAAATAAAATGCATTCCTGTTTGAAATAATAGCTAAACCCCCCAATTTTCCACATATTGTGATGTGTAACAGGTTTACTGTTTCTTCTCTGAGTAAAGACCAAGTTGTTTTGCCACGTGTGTTCCCACATACATACCTGTGCTTATTTGTGCCTTTAATAAAGTGAAAAAAATGCACCTCCAATTTATGGAAAAAGTGGTCAGGCATCGCTTTGGGTGGTGTAACCTTGTTTGGAAGAAAATGGATAGGTTATTGCAGTTGTGAATTATGGATCCTATGTGATGGTTCAACTAAAAGTGTTATCATTTTAGCTAGAAGATGGTTTACTAGGAAGCAGACACATAGTGGACATAAATAATTCTTTTGTCCGGAACTCTATTCAAGGGGTTCTCCTGTGGTAAATACTTTTTGTGCTTTATTTTTCATATGTTTTTATTATAATTTTTTTTTATATTAATCTTTTTAATTTTATTATTTTATTATCTTTTTGGTAGAAATGTAAC
>JANHGN010024438.1:0-10522 GCA_024605025.1 Megaceryle maxima
GGCCGCTCGGGCCGGGGCGGGGTCTGCGCCGGCGTCATGACGCCGGGGGCGGCGCTGGTTGGTACGGGGCCGGGGGCGGGCGGAGGGCGGCTCCCCGGCCGCGCCCCTCGGGCTGGAGCCGGCCCCCGTCGCCGGGCACCCGCGGGGGTAACTCGCGTCCCGGCGCGGCGGGGCTGCGGGAGGCCGGGGTGCCCCGCAGGGCCCGGGTACCCCGCCGGCCGTGGCCTCTCCCCGGGCGGCTCCGGGCGTTTCCCCGTGGCCCCAGGACGTTCCTGCGGGCTCGGTGCCAGCCTGCCACCGTAAACCCTCGCGGTGCTCGGCGCTGGGGAGGGGATGTGCAGCATCTCCCCGCGGTCCCAGCGAGCCGGCATCACAGCAACGTTGCAGTATCAGGCCCCGAAACGTTTTTTTTCTGGTTAAAGGCGTATTAAAGATGCTGTGTTTATAGTACGCGTGAAGACGTGCCTGCGAAGACAGCATACAAAACAAGGCTATTTAAGTAACGTGGTTTAGAAACAGGTGACACTGGGAATTAAAGATTTTATTGGCGTTCTTTTCCAGCAATATTCTGCCTCTCAGATCTCTATTAAAACACCTGCACCAGAGCCCTTCATACCACATCAGCCTGCAGCGTATTCTGCACCTTCTGATTTCCAGGGAAGGGAGGCACTGGTGTAGGCAAAAGACTGGAAAACATCAGGAGTAATGTTTCAGCTGTAAATGTGTTTCAGCATATGGCTGAACACCTTCTGTTACCTGCCCTGTACACTAGTAGAGGGAGAGTTGAAACCATAGACATCAGGGGCTGAGATCTTATTGACCAAATGGAATCTATCCAGAAAGGGAATCAATTAAAATCCATTAGTAGCACCCTGTGAGCTCTTCCAGGGACCTAACGCCTCCTGAGAGCCAGTGTTATTTTACAAACTGCACAGGTTTGGTAGGAATTATACACAAGTTAAAATTGCTAAGTGCAAACTGTATACAATGGTTCTTGTTCTGTATTATTAATCACACATTAATCACTTGAGATGTGCTTACACCTACATTCTGCTTCCAGCAGCAGCATTTAAACTTCTGCTCTTGAAAACAATCCAGAACTGTACCACTCGGCTTCAAGTTACTAAATTAAAGCTCGATTACTGTGAGGAAAGCTAAAGTGCTTAGAGCTCATATTTTTCAGGAGCCAACTCTAATTTTAATTAGTGTTCATATCCTGGATTTTGATTTGGAATCCCCTTCAACTCTCATTGTTACTATCAAGTTTTTAAATTGTATTATGCTATTGAATTAATCTACAAGGGTATCTAAGAAAAGACTTGTGACTACTACTGTACTCACCACATTTTTTTTATGAAAGTAAGACACTAACACTGACCAAACCATTTCATAATTACCATTTTAATTTCTTAACTCCAACATCCATAAGCCTCAAACTCAAAAGCAGAAATTTGGCTGAACAAATATTAGCAGTATGATGGACGCTGGTAGAAAAGGTGCTTGCTTTTCTGAAAAGGTCACAAAGCATTTTTTTCACTTTGCACACCTTCAAATTTACATTGAAAGAAAGTGTGCTGTCACAAAGATATAGAACATATATAGATATAGCAGATGTAAAACACAAGTTTTATTTCCTGTTCTCTCAAAACTGTGCTGGTGAGAAACAAAAAACTTAAAAAAAATTGTCATAAATATTCACTAAAGAGCAAATGTAAAGGACTGAATAGATGTAAAAATGCAATTTCATGAATTCATAGCTCAGCATGTTCTGTATCTGCTGATGAGCACATCAAAGGAGGCAACTGGAGGCATTAGATAAGCCACACTGAAGAGAGGGGAAGCAGACTGGAGACTGAGTGTGGAACATCACAGAGCAAGCTATGACACACTTAACACGACATTTGAGAACACTGCAGAAATTATACTGACATGTGCTAGCCTTTGATTTAAGAAACTTCCTTCATTTAGGCATCATGATCCACGGGAAAGGTTGGCTCTCAAGACCAAGCAGGCAGGTTAGCCAAGCCCAGGTGAGATCAAAACCCACAGCCACGTGGTTTACTGCTACACCTGATGTTCTCACTGTTCCCATGAGTATCCATGTCTATGTTTAGACATTATTCTATGGTTACATTTTTCAATCCGAGATGTTTTGGAGCTCTTTCCCAGACAATTGTTGGAGCTGTGATCCAAGCCATCTGTCCTACAAGCAGGACTGTGGGAAGCACAGTGCAAGCAGCCTTAGCGCTCTAGCACATTCTCCTGTGTCTTTTCTGGAAAGCTACTGAGTTGTTGTAGCCTGAATAAAGAGGAGCTCTAACTGGAACCAGCACAGAGAATTATAAACTGAACAGTCTTCCATTTCACAAGCATTGAGTGTGCAGAAGATGAGCATTAAGACAAAAGCCCAAATCTCAGCACAGTTAACTTTCACTATAGAAAATGTTTTTTAACAACTGTGGCTGGGATGTTCGTGACAGTTCAGCCTTTCCTCAGTGGATAGCCCAAAC
Organism: Megaceryle maxima; assembly: GCA_024605025.1. NCBI lineage: Eukaryota > Metazoa > Chordata > Aves > Coraciiformes > Cerylidae > Megaceryle > Megaceryle maxima. The sequence continues at coordinate 2,511 of JANHGN010024438.1, forward strand.
ATGTCTTTCTGCAGCACAAGGGGACATAATTCAAGGCTGGATTTTAATCCAAGGAGATCAGCCAGGGAATTCTCAGGTGCTGTTTACTAACAATGTGTTGTACTGAGAGGAAAGCAGTGATTTATTATTTTGAAAGAGTGGACACGTTGCACTACTATATGCAATAGAAAGTTAAAAAGAGTAGCTGTTCCCCAGATATGAATGGTATTTAGAAAAAAAAAAAAAAAAAAAAAAAAGAAATCAAACATCAAGACAAGTTTTATTCTTAACCTATCAAAATGGCAGGCAAAGAGATGAGGGCTCAGGATGTCTTAGAATAAATCCTTGACTTTCAGTTTTCACTCTGTTACAAGTTATAGTAATAAATTAATAATGATGGAGCTTCTTGCACAGGGAATACTGCCTAGTACGGCAACTTTGGCTTTTAATAATTTATGACAGTGTCGTGTTCATTTCCTAAGTTGAAGCTGCCTGCTATGCAATAGCCTTTATCTAGAAGGCATCTAGGAGGGAAACATTGGACCTGTTTTTAAAAAGGGTAGAAAGGAGGACCCTGGGAACTACCAGCCTGTCAGCCTCACTTCTGTGCCTGGGAAGATAATGGAACACATCCTCTTAGAAGCTCTGCTGAGGCACATGGAGGACAGGGAGGTGATTTGAGACAGCCAGCATGACTTCAAGGGCAAGTCCTGCCTGACCAACCTAATGCCTTTCTGTGACAGAGTGACCATATGAGTGGACAAAGAGCTACAGATGTCACCTATCTGGACTTTTGTAAGGCATTTAACAAGGTCTCCCACAAGATCCTTCATTGTAAATTGGAGATGGATTTGATGGGTAGACTGTTCAGTGGATAAGGAATTGGATGGTTGCATCCAGATCGTAGTGGTCAGCGGCTCAATGTTCAGATGGAGACTGGTGACAAGTGTTGTCCCTCAGGGATCTGTACTGGGATGACTGCTGTTTAATACCTTCACCAGTGACATACAGTGGGATCAAGTGTGCCCTCTGCAAGTCTGCAGGCGACACTAAGCTGAGTGGTGCAGCTGACATGCCTGAGGGATGGGATGCCACCCAGAGGGATGTGGACAAGTTCAAGAAGCTTGCCCATGTGAACCTCATGAGGTTCAACAAGGCCAAGTGCAAGGCCCTACACTTGGGTCAGTGCAATCCCCTCTACAATACAGGCTGGGGGATGAAGGTATTGAGAATGGCCCTGTGGAGAAGGACTTGGGGATTAGTGGTGGATGAAAAGCTGGACATGAGCCAGCGATGTGCACTCGCAGCCCAGAAAGCCAATCATATCCTGGGCTGCATCAAAAGAAGCATCACCAGCAGGTTGAGGGAGGGGATTCTGCCCCTCTACTCCACACTGGTGGGACCTCACCTGCAGTACTGTGTCCAGCTCTGGAGCTCTCAGCACAGGAAGGACATGGACCTGTTGGAGCAGGTTCAGAGGAGGGCCATAAAAATGATCAGAGGACTGGAACCCCCCTGCTATGAGGAAAGGCTGAGAGAGTTGGGGTTGTTCATCCTGGAGAAGTTTCTGGGGAGACCTTCTTGTGGCCTTTCAATGTGTCAAGGGGGCCTATAGGAAAGATGGGGACAACCTTTTTGGTCTGTTGCAATAGGACAAAGGGCAATGGTTCTAAACAGAGAGAGGATAGATTTACACTAGATAGAAGGAGGAAATTTTTTACATTGGGGGTGGTGAAACACTGGAACAGGTTGCCCAGAGAGGTGTTAGAAGCCTCATGCCTGGAAACATGCAAGGTCAGGTTGGATGGGGCTCTGAGCAACCTGCTCTAGTTGCAGATGTTCCTGCTCACTGCAGGCAGCTTGGAATAGATGACCTTTAAAGGTCTCTTCCAACCTGAAGTGTTCTGTGATTCTAAAGCATCTAATAGTACATTCCTGCCTACTTCACAAAGTAAGAAAAAGCAGAGATAAATCACACAGAGAACAAACCCAAAATGATCATCTGCCAAAGCAGTCAGGAAGGGACTGGGATGAACAGGTAAAGAAGGAGCAGTGTGGGACACCTCAGATTCCCCTAGAATGTGTCACATGCAGGAAATGGGCCTCCCTCCCCATCACTGCACGGACCAGTCTGTTAATACTCAGGATGTCCATGCTGTAAAAGAAGAAAGCTTTCCTAAGGTGGCTAGAATCAGTTTAGAGGCTGAATTTCAGTTTCAGGCTCTCTGTAAGCTTACCTTGATCTGTTAATCTTAAAACTCATGGCTACTTAACCTGCAATGAATGCTAGAAAATGATCAAATCTATCCTCAAAAATTGCTGCGTCAGTTCCAAAGCCAGCTGTCCCCCTGCAGTTTTAGATTGCCCATGGGTAGACAAGCTCCATGAAAGTAGATTCCTGCTAGCACAGAGCACAAAGAAATAGCAGAAGAAAACAAAAAATGTCAGCGATCGTTAAGTTGCCATGGGCAGCACTCAGTGGTGGGACACTGAGACAATCCCACTTGGGACCAGTGCACAGCCACCCTGTGCCCATCAGCAGCCAGGAAGCCCCCAAGGCTGAAGCCCCTCCTGGCTTTATGACCCAGGGGAAAGGGCTGATTAAAAAACTGCTTCCCGGGTATGCTCATTCATTTAAAATACATTTGTGCTTTTGCTTCTTAAATGATCAGCTATTAATTTTTAATTTGCATTCATGTAAGAACTTGACTTCATTCACTTCACTGAAATCTGGCATCCCCTGAGGGTTTTGATTTTTTTTTTTTTTTTTTCCCCCAAGTTTACAGCTTGCCTCTGCACAGCCACGCACCGTACTGTGACATGGTACAATTGCATTTAGAGTGGAACCGACACTGCAGCTTTGAGATTAAAAAGTCGGAAGTGTTTCATGTTGTTTCCTAGGAAACCTGAAAAAGCCTGGAGTCACCCAACTGTAACACAGTCTGCAGAATAAAATATTATTTTGGATCTCGACCGGGAATCTGCCTGGGATCTAGTCTAGGCCTTGGGATCACCTCTTTCTTGCCTGACCAGATTCATAAAAATCCAGCTGACCCTGAAAGACAGACTCTAAAACACTTAAGGAGGTTTTCCTCATCCAGTTAAGTGGCTGGAATGTTTGTGACTTTTAAAAACTTTACTTAAGGAAATGACTCAAACCAAAAACCTTTCTCTAGGTTTGAATTTGACATTGTCCATACCAGTCTTTATATACTGGAAAGCTTTTAAAGTTGTAATTTAATGCTCTGTAAGAGGAAGTGAATCCATAAACCCTGTCAGAATGAAGGACAGGCACATTCCGTCAATATAAACAAGTTCTCCAAACTTCAGTAATTTAAGTCTCCTTAACTTTTGATTCATTTGTATAAAATAGATTTTGTTTCTTTGAGAAGTTCTTTCTACACTTGGACAATACCAGCGACAAATAAATGCTCTTTTTCTCCTTGCATTTCACTGCAGAAAACTGTTTTACTGTTAAGTGGAATTTTCTATTTTTTATAGAATTCTCATGCAACAAAAATGTGAGAAGTATAAAATTTCTTAATGTTCCCTGAGCAGCAGTAAATTTGATCTTGAGCACAAACACAGTCAATCAGCGTATCAAACAGTGGGTCTCAAGCCATTATTTAAGCCTGTGAGAACAAGATATGCTTGTCTATATAGAAGAAAAAACAGTTCTTCAAAAATTATATAGCCAATTGCATTAATTAAAAAATCACAGAACATTCATGGTTGGAAAGGACCTCCTAGATCACTGAGTCTAACCATACCCATAACAAAAACCACCAAAAAAACCCCCAAACACCTAAATACCTAAACACCCCGATCAAACATCACTCAAAAATACAAAATAACCCCCTAGATGCCTGCCACTGGAGCATGTCCTGAAGCACCAGGTCTACCCGTTTCAATACCTCCAGGGATGGTAACTCAACCACCTCCCTGGGAAGGCTGCTCCAGTGCCTCACCACTCTTTCTGTGAAGAATTTCTTCCTAATATCTAATCTAAACCTAAACCTAAACTATGACTTCCCAAAGTACAATGCACAGAATTTTTTAAGACTAGAAGAATAACGTACTGGGATTACGAAGCTGAAGGTTTTGTTCAGATGCTCAGTGTCTATTATTCTTTCTCCATACAAACATTATTTTAAAGACCAATCACAGCTCTATTTTAATTCCTAATATACAGGGTGATTTTCTGACCCATTTCCTCTCTTCCCATGTCATTTCAGGTCTTCCTCGTGAAGAACATGAAAACAAAGGAAATCTATTGATTGAGTCACCTTCTTGGGTTTCCACAGAAGTAAGTTCCTCCCAGGTGTAAGCACACTGAAAGGAGCTCATGTACAGTAAAAAAGAATAGACTCACTAAGCAGACCAGACTTCTGAGGTCCATGTACCTCCCTGTGGTGTAGCTCGACCAGAGACTATTTAACTGAATGCTGCAATACCATACTTTTTCAAATATCAAAGAAAACCACTTTGATTATACGTAACAGAATTAATTTGTCAGTCTGGTAATTTCAGAAGAAATACTGCAAATTTTTGGAAGTGCTTTTAGCTCTGTTTTGAACATAACAATCAAAGGCAGTATGGGGATTAGGTGATGATGTTTCTGGCTCTCCTCTCTTCACAAAATACACTTTAATTAGTGGCAGTTTCACAAAAGGAATCTGAGATGGGTATTGGCCACGGGGTGCCTTGGAAAAAATACAAACTGCAAACTACAGACATTGATATATGCAATTAGGGTTTAATAATAATATCACAGTCAGATAGTACCTTCTATCAAAATATAAGTGCTTTATAAATTCTAATTAAGCTATGAGATACAATGATTTTATAAAGCTTATTATTCTTAACTGTTTAACAGCAACAGCCCAAGTGACTTTCTCAAGAATATTATAAAAACAAAAACAATAAAAAAGAACCTCTCTGTCCCTTTTCTGCCTGTTTCCATTCGCATCAGAAAAACATTTTCAGAGGTCATCAGCCTTTTTTTCCACTTCAGTTAGGTGCAATTAATTCTACAGAAGAGAAAGTCCATTCAGAGTAGCTTCAATTCCAAGTCCCTGCGTCTTGGTACTGATTGATGTTGCCCTTTTGCCTGTCCATTTATCATCTTACTTGTTGCTTAGGGAGATAAAAATCTTTAAGGGCTTATTGTAAACATATTTTTATGAAGTGTCTTGTGTTTAGACATGACTTGCTCAGATACCTAGACGGTGTTTACATCCCCGTGCTTCATCTCCTTGTGGTGTGAAACAGCACCTTTCTGAGGGAGCCTGGATGTCGTGAAGGATGCAGGGGCAAAGCCCAAGCTGGAGACGTTCTCCTTCCACAACCAACCCAGTTCAGACGTTGCTCACTACTCTTCCCCCTTAGCAATCAGAGCTGCCAACTCGCCCAGGGCCCAGGGCAAAGGCAGCGGGCCCAGGGCAAAGGCAGCGGGCCCAGGCCGCGCCCTTCACCGCCTTCCCAGCGCCCCCAGCTCCGACTGCGGCCGCAGAGGCAGCTCAGCGCGGGAAGGGCCCGCATTCCAAACCCACCCAGGACGAAGGGACGCGGTGCTGGCAACGGCTTTTCCCGAATAGAGAATCCCGCCGGCTCCCCGTGCCCGCCCTGCCGAGCCGAGCGGCCCTCCAAGCCTTTACGCCGGCCACGCTGTAAGAAGGATCTGCCCGGCACCCAGAGTCTCGCAAGGAGGAAGAGAAGGAGGCAGGCGGCCGACGCCGCGGCAGCGGGGAGCAGGCAGCGGAAGACACCGCCACGCTCCCGCCCTCACCGCCGCCGCCGGCTCGGCTCGGCTCGGCTCGGCTCGGCTCGGCACGGCACGGCTCCGCCCCACCCTGATTCCGCTCCGCCCCGCTCTGCGCACGGCGCATGCGTACACCCCGGGGACTCTGACGTCACCCGAGCGCGGCGCCGCGCCTGCCCAATCAGGAGCCGCGGCTGTCGCGGCGCCAAAGCTACAAAGGGCGGGGGTGTAGCCGCTGGCGTGGGGAGGGGGTTTGGGGATTCCCTTTGCCCCGCCCCTGGGGCTCCCCCGCCACGTGACAGCGGACGTGGCTGCCTTGTCAGGGGGCGATGCCCAGTAGGAAGGTACCAGCGCGGGATGATGGGGGGGGGGGGAAGGGGCTCTGGTGGGTCGCGACAAGGAAACTGCCGCCCTGGGGCCTGCTCCGGGACGAGCCACGGCTCCAGCTGGCGGTACCCGCTGCGCTTTCCGTGGCGGCCGTCCCGGCCTCCCGCCGCGCCTCGCTGCCACGCAGCCAGAGTTGGCGAAGGAGTAGGGACAGCCCCGCTGTCCCCTCGGTTCCAAACCCGAGCCCGCAGCTTGGGCTGGCGTACCCCTTGCAGCCCCCGCGGGAAAGCGGTGCGAGAAAGACACCCGGCGGCCAGCCAGGGGAGGGCGGTCCCGGTGGCGGGCTGTGTTCCGTGGCCGAGCAGGCGGTGGCCGGGCCCGTTGAGCGAGTGGGGGCTACCGGGGGGAGGGGGGTGTCCGGTTCGCTGCACGGCGAGGCTGGTGCCATCAGCCAGCGGCCCCGGGGCCTCCCTCCCCCGCCTTCGCGGTGTTCGCGATTGCGCAAGGTTGACCTTGTCCTCGTCGTGGCACCGTGGGAGCGCAGCTGTACCGCGGGAAAGAGTGATTCAGCCTTTTCTTAGATGACAGATGGGGGAGAAGTGCAGGGAAGGTAAAACTCAGAGGTTGTCAGAGGCAAGAGATTGTCAGAATTGCTAGGCTTAATATTCTCTCGAGTAGCTCGGTTCTTTTTAGCGTGAGTGGGAGTCAAGGGAGGCGAAGCGTTCAGTGCTACTCTTTGGCGTCCTCGCTTCGGTAGGTTGGTGGATTTTGTTATGCTTCTAGAGCAGTAATTAGGGGGCTGTCTCTGATTTGCAGGGTTTAGGCTGATACCGAGGGACTGCTGAAAGGCAGAGTACCGAGTCCCGTTGTTTGCTCTATAAATGCAAATGGAGTTCAAACGACCGGTCAGGATTCTAAAGCATTTAGCACCTGGGTAAAAAAGTGTAAATATTCACTAATCTTTAAATATAACCACATTTAAATACAATTTTTTTAATGGAAGAAAATGTCAACATCAAGCTTAACCTACTATGTTTAAATTACCTTGCAATACTGATACAATATCTATTTTCTTCTAAAAGTGTTGGAATATTTGCCTAGTGAAAAACTAGATGTTTAACTGCCACAGTTTAACCAGCTCTTGTTATAATGTGATGACAGCTTTTGATAATGGTAGTTTCTTTAGCAGATGAAGGTAATGCTCCTTACTCTTATCAGTGAAAACTGTACTGGTCAAGTGAGGACAACAGTCCTCTCCACTTGCTGACTATTAATTAAACCATTAAAAAAAAACCCAACCTGTTACATAACAAAAAGGTATGATAGTGTTATTGTATCCTAACCAATTTTGATAGTTTAATCTTTGAAAGCTTTTCTAAAATACCTCTTTTCTAATCTTTTTGATAAAATGCAGATTTCTAACTGTACCATTTCTAGTTTATTAATACAAAGTACACTTCAGTAGTAGTAATATTACGTGAGGGTTTTTTCTCAATGTAAGCATATAATATTTTATGCTCTTGCTTAAATAAGCAGGTATAGGTTAATAAAATCCCGATATTCCCATCGTGATGTTACACACATATTGGTCAATGAGAGCAGTTTTTCTTTAAGAGTATTAAAAATCATGAACATAAATGTTTTAAAGCAGTGTTTTAAAAATTCAGTCTTGTACATCACTAGGAAAGGTATTTATGGGGTTTTAGTTTAATTTTTTTTTTCCACATGCATGCTGACAGTGTGGAAGGAGGAATGCCAGGTCATTGTGACTGTGCTCATACAGTTTTTTTTTTTCCCACAAATGATTACAACTTGATGAGGTCCTTTCTCAGCATCATATGTATTCTTGCAACTCATCTTTGCAAAATAAGCATTAAAATATATATAATCTTGGCTTGAAAAAGAGCATATTATGGTTTTAATTATTAATATTTTTATATTAATT